>OZ019971.1:36924156-37121656 GCA_963970395.1 Ephialtes manifestator | reverse complement strand
GACACTGCATATCAAGGGCACAAGTGTTCACTGAAAAAAAATGCTTGGTTAGAACTGCCAAAAAGTTGGTTAAAAATCTTACCAAAAAAACTTGAAGTTACAACCAAATTATTGGTTAAACACTCGTTGCGAATCTGATGGATTTGTTTGAATCAAATTTTCGATATATTTAAAATGAAGGAAATTTTATTTGATTCGAATAAGTGTTATTTGAAATTAGTACAATTTATTTGAACAAAATAAAATTTCCTTTGATGGAAATCGAATTCTATTAGGTCGTCCATTAAATCAATTTTTTTCTTAAATAACCAGCATAATAGGATTCTACTTTAATAGAATATCATTCATATAAGATTAATGTATTTTTACAGTAAAATTAATGAAAATCATTGGCACTAGCTAAGTTTTTATAAATCGTATTCACTTCAAATAAATTGTGTTTGATACGAATGAATTATTTTAAATTTCAAATCAAACCCACACTGTTGGAAAAGACTGGAAGTTTTTATGCATAAACTCGTCAATTAAATTGAATGTACAATTGTGACGTAAAATTAATGTATTTTTGCAGTAAAATTAAAGCAAGTTTTTGAAATGAAAGAACTTTTACAGTAAAATCAATGGAAATTATTGAAGATATGGAACAATAAATTTATTTTACATTCCACTTGCATATTAAATTTAGAATATTGGTGTAACTTTTTGCACTTTGTACATTAAATTTCCAGTGGATTTTTTTACAGTGCATATTTTATTCAAATGAACTCATCAGACTAATTTCTCTAGAGGCATAACCAAAGATTTAGCAGACTTTTAAAAATGCAAGTGAATTTAATATAAAAAATGATATGAGATTTATCCTTTATTTTTAAACAAATTACTCATTTGTCTTACGGTAATCAAATTTATAGAATTGAAGTATAGAAAAAAATATATATTATTCTGTTTGTAAAGTGTCATAAAAGTGATGAGATTTAGTGAAACTTTGCGGAATCCTTAAGGGGAGGGAGTGAGGTCAAAAAAATTGATTTTGGAAATTCAATATCATCCAAATCCTATTGCATATAAAAATGCCCAACGGACTACATTGTTGGTGCTCGATACAAGGATTTTTTACTGTCGTCTGACTTGCATATGCTTTTCAATATTATCTTAAGCAAAGTTCTTAGGTTTTCCATTCTGCGCATGATTCAGATCAAACTACTAGGCAGATTGGAATGGTTGACGTCTCATTTTCTTCTTCATGAAAAGATACACCGGCTAAATGGAGCAAACAATTTTTTTTCATTCCGAAAGCAAAGTTAATCACTGATTTAGAAAATAGCATAAAATTTATTTATTAATAATTATGAAACTTAAAAAATTACATTTTATTAACATTTTGCAGTAAAATTAAAGCAAGTTTTTGAAATGAAAGAACTTTTACAGTAAAATCAATGAAAATTATTGAAGATATGGAACAATAAATTTATTTTACATTCCACTTGCATATTAAATTTAGAATATTAGTGTAACTTTTTGCACTTTGTACATTAAATTTCCAGTGGATTTTTTTACAGTGCATATTTTATTCAAATGAACTCATCAAACTAATTTCTCTAGAGGCATAACCAAAGATTTAGCAGACTTTTAAAAATGCAAGTGAATTTAATATAAAAAATGATATGAGATTTATCCTTTATTTTTAAACAAATTACTCATTTGTCTTACGGTAATCAAATTTATAGAATTGAAGTATAGAAAAAAAATATATTATTCTGTTTGTAAAGTGTCATAAAAGTGATGAGATTTAGAGACCCTTTGCGGAATCCTTAAGGGGAGGGAGTCAGGTAAAAAAAATTGATTTTGGAAATTCAATATCATCCAAATCCTATTGCATATAAAAATGCCCAAGGCACTATATTGTTGGTGCTCGATGAAAGGATTTTTTACTGTCGTCTGACTTGCATATGCTTTTCAATATTATCTTAAGCAAAGTTCTTAGGTTTTCCATTCTGCGCATGATTCAGATCAAACTACTAGGCAGATTGGAATGGTTGACGTCTCATTTTCTTCTTCATGAAAAGATACACCGGCTGAATGGAGCAAACAATTTTTTTTCATTCCGAAAGCAAAGTTAATCACTGATTTAGAAAATAGCATAAAATTTATTTATTAATAATTATGTAACTTAAAAAATATTACATTTTATTAACATTTGCTCCATTTAGCCGGTGTATCTTTTCATGAAGAAGAAAATAAGACGTCAACCATTCCAATCTGCCTAGTAGTTTGATCTGAATCATGCGCAGAACGGAAAACCTAAGAACTTTGCTTAAGATAATATTGAAAAGCATATGCAAGTCAGACGACAGTAAAAAATTCTGTCATCGAGTACCAACAATATACTGCGTTGGACATTTTTATATGCAATAGGATTTGGATGATATTGAATTTCTACAATCAATTTTTTTGACCTGACTCCCTCCCCTTAAGGATTCCGCAAAGGGTCACTAAATCTCATCACTTTTATGACACTTTACAAACAGAATAATATATTTTTTTTTCTATACTTTAATTCTATAAAATTGATTACCGTGAGACAAATGAGTAATTTGTTTAAAAATAAAGGATAAATCTCATATTAAATTCTCTTGCATTTTTAACAGTCTGCCAAATCTTTTGTTATGCCTCTAGAGAAATTAGATTGATGAGTTCATTTGAATAAAATATGCACTGTAAAAAAATTCACTGGAAATTTAATATACAAAGTGCAAGAAGTTACACTAGTATTCGAAATTCTAATAAAAGTATTCTAATAAAAATGGTTGACGTCTCATTTTCTTCTTCATGAAAATATACACCGGCTGAATGGAGCAAACAATTTTTTTTTCATTCCGAAAGCAAAGTTAATCACTGATTTAGAAAATAGCATAAAATTTATTTATTAATAATTATGTAACTTAAAAAATATTACATTTTATTAACATTTGCTCCATTTAGCTGGTGTATCTTTTCATGAAGAAGAAAATGAGACGTCAACCATTCCAATCTGCCTAGTAGTTTGATCTGAATCATGCGCAGAACGGAAAACCTAAGAACTTTGCTTAAGATAATATTGAAAAGCATATGCAAGTCAGACGACAGTAAAAAATTCTGTCATCGAGTACCAACAATATAGTGCGTTGGACATTTTTATATGCAATAGAATTTGGATGACATTGAATTTGCAAAATCAATTTTTTTGACCTGGCTCTCTCCCCTTAAAAAAAAAATTGTCGTTGGTTAAGTCAGGAGGTTCTCCTCTGTTTCTGCTGCGTCGGTTTCCTCAGCTTTTTCTTCGTCTCGACCTTGCCACCCTTTATTCCAAGTTATCCCACTTCATATCTCTAGGCTCTTTTCACCACAACTTTCCTTTTAGAGGGAGCCTCGAGAAGGCTGCCGATGAAATATGACCCTTGAGGTTTGCCGGATTATTTTTTGTTGCTCTTCTCCTCGCGGCTTCAACAACCGCAGTCGCATTTGTTGAAGATGCTGCTGATGTCGAAGACGACGACGACGACGATGATGAACCAAGAGTAAACTTTGCTAATGGACACGCAAACGCGTCGCCGGGGGTGCGATGCTCTCGCGGATTCGAGTGATTGTACTGTTGCTTTTACTCCTACGTATACTACATCCATCGATTTAATTGTGCTTCACAAGAAAAAAAAAAAAAAAAAAAAAAATATTCGCTTCAATTATAATTCAAGTGTTTTGCAAAAAAAATCAAGGTGAATAATTAACGACATTGAGGATAATAATAATATTGATTTTTTTCATAATAATAATGGTCTATATTTTATATATTATATATATTATAAAATAAATACTTTATAAAATGTGGTTCATAAATACGACAGAAATCTTGATTTTTTGTATTAGGAAATAAACTTCCCAACAATTATGAAAAAGTATTTTTTTTTTTTTTTTTTTTTTTTTGAGAAATTATTGAAAAGTCTCGAGCTTTTCCAATTTAGATAGGCTTCCAGTGATTGAACCGTTGTTTCGCTCCTACGTACATTATTACATCCATCGATTTACCGATGCATCACAAGAAAAGAAAAGAAAAAAAAAATTTGTTTCAATTACAATTCAAGTGTTTTGCAAAAAAAAAAAAATCAAGGTAAATAATTAACGGCATTGAGGATTTTTTTCATAATAATAATGGCCTATTATAAAATAAATACTTTATAAAATGTGGTTCATAAATATGATAGAAAACTTGATTTTTTGTGTTATGAAATAAATTTTCCAATAATTATGAATTTTTTTTTTTTTTTTTTTTTTTTTTGAGAGAAATGATTGAAAAGTCGCGAGCTTTTCCAATTTAGATAGGCTTCCAGTGATTGTACTGTTGTTTTGCTCCTTCGTAACTACATCCATCGATTTACCGGTGCATCACAAGAAAAGAAAAGAAAAAAAAATTTGTTTCAATTTCAATTCAAGTGTTTTGCAAAAAAAAAAATCAAGGTGAATATTTAACGGCATCGAAGGAAATAATATTGATTTTTTTCATAATAATAATGGGCTATTATAAAATAAATACTTTATAAAAAGTGGTTCATAAATACGATAGAAATCTTGATTTTTTGGATTATGGAATAAATTTCCCAACAATTATGAAAAAGTATGTTTTTTTTTTTTTTTTTTTTTTTTTGAGAGAAATGATTGAAAAGTCGCGAGCTTTTCCAATTTAGATAGGCTTCCAGCGATTGTACTGTTGTTTTGCTCCTACGTATACTACATCCATAGATTTACCGGTGCAACACAAAAAAAAAAAAAAAAAAAATCGCTTCAATTACAATTCAAGTGTTTTGCAAAAAAAAATCAAGGTAAATAATTAACGGCATTGAAGGTAATAATAATAATGATTTCTTTCATAATAATAATGGCCTATTATAAAATAAATACTTCATAAAAAGTAGTTCATAAATATGACAGAAAACTTGATTTTTTGTATTATGAAATAAATTTTCCAATAATTATGAATTTTTTTTTTTTTTTTTTTTTTTTTTTTTGAGAGAAATTATTGAAAAGTCTCGAGCTTTTCCAATTTAGATAGGCTTCCAGTGATTGTACTGTTGTTTTGCTCCTTCGTAACTACATCCATCGATTTACCGGTGCATCACAAGAAAAGAAAAGAAAAAGTTTGTTTCAATTACAATTCAAGTGTTTTGCAAAAAAAAAAAAAAAATCAAGGTGAATAGTTAACGGCATCGAAGGCAATAATAATATTGATTTTTTTCATAATAATAATGGCCTATTATAAAATAAATACTTTATAAAAAGTGGTTCATAAATATGACAGAAAACTTGATTTTTTGTACCATGAAATAAATTTCCCAATAATTCTAAAAAAGTTTTTTTTTTTTTTCACCTTGATTTTTTTTACTACATCCATCGATTTACCGGTGCATCACAATAAAAGGAAAAAAAAATTCGCTTCAATTACAATTCAAGTGTTTTGCAAAAAAAAATCAAGGTGAATAGTTAACGGCATTGAAGGCAATAATAATATTGATTTTTTTCATAATAATAATGGCCTATTATAAAATACATACTTTATAAAAAGTGGTTCATAAATATGACAGAAAACTTGATTTTTTGTATTATAAAATAAATTTCGCAACAATTCTGAAAAAGTATTTCTTTTTTTTTTTACAGTAATGATTGAAAAGTCGCGAGCTTTTCCACTTTTTGTAGAAAGATTAGAGAAAAAGAGAGAAAAAAAGGATTTACGTAAGTTGATGCAGAAGCAAAAAAAAAATGTTCACAATTATGGCGAATGTAAAATGCACTTTGGAATATCTAGAGAATGTGGCTCGCTTTGGTACACGTACGTAATGAAATTCGCATTACGTAAAAGCAATAAAAGAAATTTGTTCTCGGGTTCAAATGTGCTGAATATAATTAGCAACCCCTTTTAGCGGAGCATTTTATCCACGCACTACCACCGAGGGATGAATTATTTAATATCTGTTGCGACACGGAACAATGGCTGGAGAGTTCCAACAATTTCCATTCCAAACTTTTAGAATTACAGAGAGTGGTATTGCACGCGAGCAACGAACCATGTTCATTTATTAAGAAAAATTCATTAAAATATCCTGTATAACGTGATTTCTATGTATAAAAAGTAATTACGTGAAATCGATAATGAAATTGGAACAAAAACGTGAGGCTGCTATTATTTTAATCTTTTTCACAATTTTCGAAGTCTTATCTTCAGAATTGTCATATGTCATTTCCCATTGGACAAAGCATGCTATTTTTTAACCGGGGGAGGGGAATTTAATAGCCTATTATTATCTGGCAAGTTATCAAGAAAATCACAGCATTTACAACTGCTGCGGCCAATTTGAGACTTGTGGAAGGAACTGTGTCAAATATAATAATAATAATAATAATATAATAATAGTTGCGTGTCATCCAATAATTGTGTGCACGGAAAAAACACGTTAATTGAGACAACCAAGTTATGTTTTTTAAATTGACGCTAACTAATTCATGTGAATAAAAATTCTGAAGTATCCTGTAAAAATTGTTGAATATTTTTCAGGCGGCGAGACATAAAAAAGGTTTAAAAAAAATTCAGCCGATATTAAGTCGATCGATGCGTAGAAATTCTGTAGAAATTCACCCATGTGTTGTGGAGTACTAATAATTCTTAGAATAAAATTAGGAATCGATAATCTGCAAGCAAAATAATAAATCTAGAGCAATATGCACTAGAGACGCAATTTTTTAAATCGATTGCGAGAGATTTTACGATACAGTGTCGGTTGATTAATGGCTGATGGCTCCTTAATAGACGTATAAGAAATTTAAAGAAAAATTCTTTCTATCTAATGTATAGATCTTATTAAAAAAAGATTTTTTAATGGTACGATCGCTTATATAGATTTTTTTTCTGTATACAGAAAGATTTGGTATTTTTGTATTTTGTTGTATATTGCATTGTAAAAATTCACCCATGTGAGGTGAAGTACTAATAATTCTTGAAGTAAGGTTAGAAATCGATCGCAACTTTTGTCGACATCTTGGGCAGCAGAAAAAAAAATCTATAGAAATATGCATGAGAAGTGCAATTTTTTTGTATCGATTGGGGGAGATTCTACGATAGTCCTTTAGTTGATTCAACATCACACGTTCATGGCTCCTTAAAAGACCTATAAAGTATTTTTTTAAATTATTAGTACCAAAAGTGTAGATGTTGGTAAAACGAGATTTTTTAATGCGACCGATATTGTTGATATCGGTATTTTTTTTTCTGAATACAGAAAGATTTGGCACTTTTTGTATTTTATTGTAGGGGAGATGGGGGAAAAACGGGCAGGGGGGCAAGACGGGCATCACGACTGAAAATGACAATTGGGGGCAAAACGGGCATCCTTTCAACTTTTTCGAACACGACTTTTTTCAATTTCCTGACATTTCTTACTTGAAAATTTCGGAAAATAATTAGTGATGTCAATAAAACAGGCAGGGATGCAAAACAGGCATCTCGGCTAAATATAAGTATCGGGGTCAAAATTGGCACCATATCATAAAATGAGAATTTCGTTCTAATTGATTTCTTTATGATATACCGACTTTTTTTTTCAAAGAATTAATTTGATTACAAAATTTTTGAAAAATTCATTTGACTATATTTTTTTTCTTTGCTCAACAAAGTATCGAAAAAAAGTTCTGAACGGATGGTTAAAAAAATTCTGATCTGATGAAGATTATCAATTTTTTTTCATCACCAATTTGACGTATTTTCCGCACTTTCTCTATCTAAGGAACGTAAAAAACTGAGACAAATCGTTTTTACGAAAGTTGAGACGGTGCCTGTTTTGCCCCCAATCCCGATTTTTAATGGAGCTGCCCGTTTTATCCCCCTGCCCGTTTTGCCCCCATCTTCCCTATATTGCATTGTAAAAATTCACCCATGTGAGGTGGAGTACTAATAATTCTTGAAGTAAGGTTAGAAATCGATCGCATCTTTTGTCGACATCTTGGTCAGTCGAAAAAAAAATTTATAGAAATATGCACGAGAAGTGCAATTTTTTTAATCGATTGGGAGAAATTCTACGATAGTCCTTTAGTTGATTAACATCACACGCTCGTGGCTCCTTAAAAGACCTATAAACTTTTTTTTTAATTATTAGTACCAAATGTGTAGATCTTGATAAAACGAGATTTTTTAATGCGACCGATATTGTTGATATCGGTATTATTTTTTTTTCTGAATATATCAAAATTTGGCAGTTTTTGAATTTTGTTGCATCTTGCATTGTAAAAATTCACCCATGTGTGGTGGAGTCACTAATAATTCATGAAATAAAGTTAGAAATCGATCGCATCTTTTGTCGACATCTTGGGCAGTAAAAAAAAAATAATCTATAGAAATATGCACGAAAAGTGCAATTTTTTTAATCGATTGGGAGAGATTCTACGATAGTCCTTTAGTTGATTAACATCACACGCCCATGGCTCCTTAAAAGACCTATAAAATATTTTTTTTTCAATTATTAGTACCAAATGTGTAGATTTTGGTAAAACGAGATTTTTAAATGCGACCGATATTGTTGATATCGGTATTATTTTTTTTTCTGAATATATAAAAATTTGGCAGTTTTTGAATTTTGTTGCATCTTGCATTGTAAAAATTCACCCATGTGAGGTGGAGTACTAATAATTCTTGAAATAAAGTTAGAAATCGATCGCATCTTTTGTCGACATCTTAGGTAGTAGAAAAAAAAATCTATAGAAATATGCACGAGAAGTGCAATTTTTTAAATCGATTGGCAGAGATTCTACGATAGTCCTTTGATTAACATCACACGCTCATGGCTCCTTAAAAGACCTATAAAGTATTTTTTTTTCAATTATTAGTACCAAATGTGTAGATTTTGGTAAAACGAGATTTTTAAATGCGACCGATATTGTTGATATCGGTATTATTTTTTTTTCTGAATACAGAAAGATTTGTCACTTTTTGTATTTTGTTGTATATTGCATTGTAAAAATTCACCCATGTGTGGTGGAGTACCGCGATACGAAGAGTGCACCGGCGCGTATAGATAGCGTTGTCGTCGACGTGGCTCACATAATGGGCTATAAAAAAAAAATATTGATCCATCGCGCGAGTGGCTCAAACAAACCATTATTCTACCCTTGTCGTTGTATGTACCAGACAATGGTCTTCTAGATGTGTAGCTTTACACATTTCCAGCATTATAGAAAAATGCCTCGATTTTCCAGGTCTAAGCCCAACAAATTAAATTGCCAATGATTGCATGCTCTTAGTCTACAATCAATATCGACTATAACGCCCGTCTGATCGTTGCAACTCAATATTTCATCACTTAATTTGTCACCTCATCTCGACTTTTTATTGGATTTTTTTATTTACAAAATATTTTATCTCTTTACAGGGCAAGGGCTATTAGAAATCTCTCACTGTGGAGGGGGAGGAACGTCATAAAAGACATCGGCATGTCACGGTTCTGCCAATCAAGCGACAGGTGACTGATGGAGATGGTGAGTGACATCGATGAGCGACATTAAAAAAGTAATAACGAAGATTTTATCGCAGGGTGGAAAATTAAAATTTTGTAAAACGCTGTAAAAATCGATTTCAGCATGGGTGAAAAATTCTTTTACTACTTGTCAGTCCATGTGCTTTCATTTTATAATATTACAAAATGAAACTTTGTTTTTTAATCATTAGAATTTGCAATTTGCGATTTTTATTATTTATTCTACCTTCAATCATTTTTTAAGTTGAAGGAGATGTTGAGTGACATTCATGAGCGACATTAAAAAAGTAATAACGAAGATTTTATCGCAGGGTGAAAAATGAAAATTTCGTAAAATGCTGTAAAAATCGATTTCAGCATGGGTGAAAAATTCTTTTACTACTTGTCAGTCCATGTGCTTTCATTTTATAATATTACGAAATGAAACTTTGTTTTTTAATCATTAGAATTTGCAATTTGCGATTTTTATTATTTATTCTACCTTCAATCATTTTTTAAGTTGAAGGAGATGTTGAGTGACATTCATGAGCGACATTAAAAAAGTAATAACGAAGATTTTATCGCAGGGTGGAAAATGAAAATTTCGTAAAATGCTGTAAAAATCGATTTCAGCATGGGTGAAAAATTCTTTTACTACTTGTCAGTCCATGTGCTTTCATTTTATAATATTACGAAATGAAACTTTGTTTTTTAATCATTCGAATCTGCGATTTGCGTTTTTTATTATTTATTCTGCCTTCAATCATTTTTTAAGTTAAAGGAAGAGCAGATGTTGAGTTACATCCAGGAGTGACATTAAAAAAGTAATAACGAAGATTTTATCGCAGGGTGAAAAATGAAAATTTCGTAAAATGCTGTAAAAATCGATTTCAGCATGGGTGAAAAATTCTTTTACTACTTGTCAGTCCATGTGCTTTCATTTTATAATATTACGAAATGAAACTTTGTTTTTTAATCATTCGAATCTGCGATTTTTATTATTTATTCTTCGTTCTTCGTTCAATCATTTTTTAAGTTAAAGGACGAGGAGATGTTGAGAGACATTCATGAGCGACATTAAAAAAGTAATAACGAAGATTTCATCGCAGGGTGGAAAATTAAAATTTCGTAAAATGCTGTAAAAATCGATTTCAGCATGGGTGAAAAATTCTTTTACTACTTGTCAGTCCATGTGCTTTCATTTTATAATATTACGAAATGAAACTTTGTTTTTTAATCATTCGAATCCGCAATTTGCGATTTTTATTATTTATTCTTCTTTCAATCATTTTAGAGGTTGAAATAGAAGGAGGTGGTAATAACAAAATAATAACGAAGATTTTATCGCAGGGTGAAAAATGAAAATTTCATAAAACGATGTAAAAATCGATTTCAGCATGGGTGAAAAATTCTTTTACTACTTGTCAGTCCGTGCGCTTTTATTTTATATTATTACGAAATGAAACTTTGTTTTTTAATCATTCGAATCTGCGATTTGCGATTTTTATTATTTATTCTTCGTTCAATCATTTTTTAAGTTAAAGGACGAGGAGATGGTGAGTGACATCGATGAGCGACATTAAAAAAGTAATAACGAAGATTTTATCGCAGGGTGAAAAATGAAAATTTCGTAAAACGCTGTAAAAATCGATTTCAGCATCGGTGAAATTTTTTGTTACTACTTGTCAGTCCATGGGCTTTCATTTTATAATATTACGAAATGAAATTTTGTTTTTTAATCATTCGAATCTGCGATTTGCGATTTTTATTATTTATTCTTCTTTCAATCATTTTAGAGGTTGAAATAGAAGGAGGTGGTAATAACAAAATAATAACGAAGATTTTATCGCAGGGTGAAAAATGAAAATTTCATAAAACGATGTAAAAATCGATTTCAGCATGGGTGAAAAATTCTTTTACTACTTGTCAGTCCGTGCGCTTTTATTTAATATTATTACGAAATGAAACTTTGTTTTTTAATCATTCGAATCTGCGATTTGCGATTTTTATTATTTATTCTTCGCTCAATCATTTTTTAAGTTAAAGGACGAGGAGATGTTGAGTGACATTCATGAGCGACATTAAAAAAGTAATAACGAAGATTTTATCGCAGTGTGAAAAATTTCATAAAATGCTGTAAAAATCGATTTCAGCATGGGTGAAAAATTCTTTTACTACTTGTCAGTCCATGTGCTTTCATTTTATAATATTACGAAATGAAACTTTGTTTTTTAATCATTCGAATCTGCGATTTGCGAATTTTATTATTTATTCTTCGTTCAATCATTTTTTAAGTTAAAGGACGCGGAGATGTTGAGTGACATTCATGAGCGACATTAAAAAAGTAATAACGAAGATTTTATCGCAGGGTGAAAAATGGAAATTTCGTAAAACGCTGTAAAAATCGATTTCAGCATGGGTGAAAAATTCTTTTACTACTTGTCAGTCCATGTGCTTTCATTTTATAATATTACGAAATGAAACTTTGTTTTTCAATCACTAGAATTTGCAATTTGCGATTTTTATTATTTATTCTACCTTCAATCATTTTAGAAGTTGAAATACAAGGAGATGGTAATAACAAAGTAATAACGAAGATTTTATTGCAGGGTGAAAAATGAAAATTTCATAAAACGATGTAAAAATTGATTTCAGCATGGGTGAAAAATTCTTTTACTACTTGTCAGTCCATGTGCTTTCATTTCATATTACGAAATGAAACTTTGTTTTTTAATCATTCGAATCTGCGATTTGTGATTTTTATTATTTATTCTTTTTCAATCATTTTAGAGGTTGAAATAGAAGGAGATTGTAATAATAAAGTAATAACGAAGATTTTATCACAGGGTGAAAATTGAAAATTTCATAAAACGATGTAAAAATCTATTTCAGCATGGGTGAAAAATTCTTTCACTACTTGTCAGTCCGTCTATCTTATAATATTACGGAATGAAACTTTGTTTTTGTATCATCCAAATTTGCAATTGCGATTTTTATTATTTATTCTACCTTCAATCATTTTAGAGGTTGAAATAGAGGAAGATGGCAATAACAAAGTAATAACGAAGAATTTATCACAGGATGAAAAATTAAAATTTCATAAACGCTGTAAAAATCAATTTCAGCATGGGTGAAAAATCCTTTCATTACTTGTCAATCTGTGTGATTCCATCTTATAATATTACGAAATGGAATTTTATTTTTTAATCATCAAAATTTGCAATTTGCGATTTTTATTATTTATTCTACCTTCAATAATTTTTTAAGGTTTTAAGATTTTATCACAGGGTGAAAAATGAAAATATCACAAATGTCTGTAAAAATCGATTTCAGCATGGGTGAAAAATTCTTGTATTATTTATCAGTCCATCTGCTTCCATCTTATGATATCACGAAATAAAACTTAGTCTCTGAGTCATCAAATTCAATAATTTTCGAAGTTGAAAAATCTTTTGCAAACTCTCGCCTTACTCACTCACTTTTCAGCCCCAATTCTTCTTTTCTTCATTTCTTGTTCTTCTGGTTACAGGAGCCGAGCTGACGAAGATTGAACTGGAGCTGGAAGAAGCTCCAGAGAACAAGGAACAGCAGGACAGCAGGCTGACTCCCATTCTCGTCGGCCCGATGCCGACGGAATTGGATTCCACAGCCGAAGTAAATTCCACTTATCCACATGGTAGGTGTGAATTTTTTTACGGCACCCCGAAGCAGTACTGAAGAATACGTGAAGATATTTCTTCACTTTACGAGCCACCGGGGCTGCAAATAACTGTAGAAAGTTGCGCCGGAAATCGTTTAGCTGTGAAAATTAGATATTTGTATGCAAAGCATTTTTTTCGTTTTCCTCCAGTACTTCAGTTACATTACGTTTCTTAAATAAATGCAAGGAACTTAAGAGATCTGCATAAGCTTGGGGTTAAAAAAAACAGATTGTTTTTCAATTTTCGTGACGAGACTATAGAGATTATAAAGTTTTCATTTTACGCACAATTAATAAATAGTCTTGCTAAGTTTGATTCTTTAAAAATAGTAATAATCAATAAAGTTATTGCTGATTGTTCAATAATGTTATGAGGCATTCCATCCCGATTCGACCTGGCTCTGACCCTCGACCTCCTTGATTTGGCTCGTAATTTTTTGTAGGATTAGTTAGACCCTCAAGTGCACCAGATTTTATTTTTTTATTTTCTCTATGCAAATTTTTTTTAAAAATATTTGTTTAAAGTGACATATCGAATTTAAAAATTTGAAAAAATTCTGAAAAATACTTTGTTGAATATCAACATTTTCTAGCTTATAGCTAAAGTGGGCAAAATTTTTCTTCTTATAATTTTTAAGCTTTTTTTATTTAAAAAAATTATGAAACAATAGAAAAAAAAAATTAATCTACTACAAGTGATTGGTCAAGCGTACAATTTCATATACAGAAATGTTTAACAAGTCGTCCATAGTAGTTTGATTTTGTTTTTCCATTTTTTAAAAAATTTTTAAATAAAAAAAGTTAAAAAACAATGTGAAGAAAAATCTCCCACACTTTGGCTCTAAGCTAGAAAATTTTGAGATTCAATAAAGTATTTTTCAGAATTTTTTCAGATTTTTAAATTATGGCATGTATGGTGCTAGAATAGTCTTAGTTCAGAAAATATTTGAGAACAAATTCCTAAAAATCTGGAAAAATTCTAAAAAATCCGAGTTCACACAAGTAAACGTTTGACCAATCGCTCGTAATAGATTAATTTTTTTTCTATTTTTTCATAATTTTTAAAAATAAAAAAAGCTTAAAAACTATAAGAAGAAATATTTTGCCCACTTTGGCTATAAACTAGAAAATTTTGATATTCAACAAAGTATTTTTCAGAATTTTTTCAGATTTTTAATTTAGGGCATTCGATATGTCACTTCAAAAATATATTTTAAAAAATTTGCATAGAATAAAAAAAATAAATAAAATCTGGTGCATTTGAGGGTCTAACCAATCCTACAAAAAATTACGAGCCAAATCAAGGAGGTCGAGGGTCATTCCCAGGTCGAATCGGGATGGAATGCCTCTATAAACTATGGTTCTTCCGAATTTGATGTGAATCATACGGCACACGGAAAAAAAGGCTTGGTTGGAACTACCAAGTGCTATGGTTATATATGCGCCAGCCAATTAATTGGTTAGGCCAGCCAAGTAATTTGTTAGGTGACCAATTTCTTGGTTGGTCTAACCAAGTCACTTGGTTAGCTTACCAAGTCACTTGGTTAGTCTAACCAAGAAATTGGTAGCCTAACCAAGAAATTGGTCGGCCTAACCAATTAATTGTCTGGCGCATATATAAGCATAGCACTTGGTTGTTTCAATCAAGCTTTTCTTTCCGTGCCCAACATTATTCATACGCGTCGGTCTTTGTGGATTTTTTTCGCCAACCTTATTCCGTTTTTTGGCGCTCACTTAATGACTACATTATGCTGATTGATTCACTTTAATTTATATGCTTGTTTTAAAACAAAAAGAAATTTTTACATGTATGTTTTACATGTGTTTTTATATATGCTTTGGCTAACTCATCTGTCATTTTATTGTAATGTATTTTCAAGGGCTTGTCCCGTCCACTGTCAAAAATAAATAAATAAATGACAATAACTTAATTGCTCATCGATATGTTTTTTTCAATTAATAAAAACTCAAATTTGGCAAGACTGTTTATTAATTCGGTTTAAAATTCCGAATTTGTCATTCCAATATTCTCAACAGACAAAAAAATTGGAAATCGTTTTTTTATTCTGGGCTTTAGGCTTATGCAGAACCCTTAATGAAAAAAAGTGTTATAAATAATTCCAATATCGTTTATTTTTTTTATAATACTCTCAGTGTTTATCACTACGTGGATGTCTTATTAAGGGGGTAGACGGAGCAGCTAAAGCGAAAACTCATATATTTTCACGACGCAGATTAAGTGCTGCCGTGGCCTTTGTCCGGCGCCCACACTTGGTTTTAGAGCGCGTCTCTTCATCACTTTTACAACAAGCATCAACTCCTTCCATATTACGGGATCAGCGATTACGCAAGTTTAATTATCCATGAACCACATCCGTAATCCTCTCCGCATGGTCTGAGTTATGGGGTAGATTAATCACTCGCTATTCGGCTACGAAGATAACGCTTATTGAAGCGTTTTAGCTAGATTTATATTGTCCTTTCCCTCGGAACAATAAAATTATACGACATCCGTTAACTTGATACTTTTTTTTCGGTAGTCTCAGATAAATTAATTTCAATGTTTAATAAAAAAGTAGATAAAAATTATATAAAAATGCATGATTTTATTAACCCTAACTAATGTAGCTTAAAAAGCATTAATCCTTCACGAAACAAGGCTTCAAAATCCTTATTTATTTATTTATTTATTTACTTATTTATTTCAACGGGAAAATCCCTTGTGCAAAAGAAAATGGTGGTATATAAAATATATGTATATATATATATATTTTTTTTTTCTTCTAAATAATCATGCGATGTATGACAAAGTAATAGTAAAAAGTATAAGTAAAAAAAAAAGTGAAGAGAACAAAAACTTCGACTAGAATTATTTTTATTATTTGTTTTTTTTTTGTCAACCTTAATTTTGTAGGCATATTAAGATATTCTCCAAACGTGATTGGAAAATATTATCAATTCTCGATATCCACTGATGAGTGATTCAAAAGTTTATATGATTATTTATTTTTCTTTGAGTAGTTTTTTTTTTCTAATTAATTTTTTACATTTTGATTGCTTCTTTGCATAAAATTAAGTACAAGAAGTTTGTCAATATTCGGACGTTTGATTTTATTATATTTTTCTTGTTTGTTCACAGGTTTTCCAGGTTCGCCTGGAGCCGTTGTGGTGAGGGCCGAGGAGGCTCTAATCGTGCTCTTTGTGTTGGTCCTGTGGGTAGCAGCGATCGCCCTCTTCTTCAACCGTTGGGGCAAAATTAGGATGTTGGAGCCTTATCAACCAAAGTTTCAACAGCAGCATAGGACGAGTTGTGCAGATCCTGCGCCGCTGTCTGTGAGTCCTGCTACAACTGCTCATGTAATTATTATATTATCAAAGTCTCAATACACAGTGCGTGTATTTAACTTGTTTCAGTTCACTCAGTTTTTGCGAATGTCTTTCTAAATAATAACAAAATAACAAAATAACAAAATAACAAAATAACAAAATAACAAAATAACAAAATAACAAAATAACAAAATAACAAAATAACAAAATAACAAAATAACAAAATAACAAAATAACAAAATAACAAAATAACAAAATAACAAAATAACAAAATAACAAAATAACAAAATAACAAAATAACAAAATAACAAAATAACAAAATAACAAAATAACAAAATAACAAAATAACAAAATAACAAAATAACAAAATAACAAAATAACAAAATAACAAAATAACAAAATAACAAAATAACAAAATAACAAAATAACAAAATAACAAAATAACAAAATAACAAAATAACAAAATAACAAAATAACAAAATAACAAAATAACAAAATAACAAAATAACAAAATAACAAAATAACAAAATAACAAAATAACAAAATAACAAAATAACAAAATAACAAAATAACAAAATAACAAAATAACAAAATAACAAAATAACAAAATAACAAAATAACAAAATAACAAAATAACAAAATAACAAAATAACAAAATAACAAAATAACAAAATAACAAAATAACAAAATAACAAAATAACAAAATAACAAAATAACAAAATAACAAAATAACAAAATAACAAAATAACAAAATAACAAAATAACAAAATAACAAAATAACAAAATAACAAAATAACAAAATAACAAAATAACAAAATAAGTGCAAAATTGTATTGCACTGAGAAAAATAATTGTTAGAACCAATAAAACGTGTGCTTACGGGCAGCGGAAAGAATATTCTTTTGATCGAATGAAATATGTAATTGATCGAAGCAACAGCTGATTAATCCAAAGATTATTCGATTACTATTGCCAAATTTTTTGTCCAATCGACAAAATATACTTTTCGCTGCGCGCAAGCGCAAGTTTTGTTGGTTCTCACGATTTTTTTTCTCATTGCGCTTGTGATGAACTGCGCCACTCCAAAAACAAGCCACTTACTTCAAGAGTAATTGTGTAATGACGGTAGTCCATATAATACACTTATACGTGTATCGTGTCTCATTTCAACACGTTTAAGGTATTCATTAAGTTCGAGAAAAATGAGAGTGAATTGCAAACACTTCTCGATGGTATAAATTTTTTTTTAAATTCATGCACATTAAAGGTACTGAAAAGATTAATTTTGCATAATGATAATTCTAAAATGTTATTAACAAATTGATTTAAAAAAAATTGTTTAACAAATCTCCCGGAAAACCACATTATTAAAAAATCAAAATGATTTTTGGTTCATATGGTTCATTTTTCTGAATACTTATGAATTTTTTCAGATTTTTAAATTTAGTCTGAGTTTTGTGTTTTTTCACATATTTTTTACATATAAGAAGAAAATTTAAAGTGAATTTAAAAATCTGAAGAAATTCATGTGTATTCAGATAAATGAACGAATTATTTTCATTACAAAAAAGTGGGTTTTCGGGAAATTTGTTGACCAATTTTTTTTCATCAATCTGTTAATATCATTTTAGAATAATTATTCTGCAAAATTATTCTTTTCAGTAGCTTTAATGTACATGAATTTGTTTCAGATTTTTCTACCATTGCGAAGTGTTTGCAATTCTCTCTCATATTTCTCGAACATATGCGACATGAATACCAGGCGCAAGGACTACCTTAAAAAAAAAAACACTTATTTGCAGAGTCAACCGAAGATTTTGTCGAGAACAATGGACATCACGGTATGATAATTTAGCAATCGTAGAACGTGAACCAGCCATTATCCACGCGGAATATCCCAATTGATTTGTATTCGTATTAGCCTGTGTATAATTCTATGAACCGTGGCAAGAGGCCCGCATTATTCGTGGGCTGCGCGCGATCGACTCGAACGAGTTGGCCCGTTAAATATCCATAAAGCTCGCCTCTCGACCCCTATTCTCGTATCTGTACACTGAGATACCGCGCAGTATAAATGCATTACACAATCCTGTTGAGGGTTTTGCGAATAAACCGCAATAATAGGTTCCCAACGCGTGTACAGTTTGCCACGCGCAAATCTGGTAAATTGCACGTAGAGAAATTTATGTGTCTTGACAACATAAAACGGTGACAACAAAAATCGTTACGTTAGGCTGACAAATCAGTTTTGCTATGCTGATAAATTTTTTGTTCGGCCGACAAATCTTTTTGCTGGGCTGACTAACTTTTTTTGTTAACCTAACAAAACGATTTTTGTTGTTACCGTTTTTTGTTCTCATGACAGAAAATATAGTGACAGCAAAGCCTTATTTTTTAGCCTAACAAAAATTATTTGTTAGGGTTGTCAAAAAATTTGCTAGACCAACAAATGATTTGCTAGGCCAACAAAATTCTTTGTTAGGCCAGCAAATACATTTTCTAGGCCAACAAAATTCTTTGTTAGGCCAGCAAATACATTTTCTAGGCCAACAAAATTCTTTGTTAGGCCAGCAAATACATTTTCTAGGCCAACAAATAAGGTTTGCTGTCACTATGCTGGCAAATGGTTTTTCTCCATGTATACACGGAGAGAAAACTTTTGTTGCATCAACAAATCAGTTGCTAATATAGTGACAGCAAAGCCTTATTTCTTAGCCTAACAAAAATTATTTGCTAGGCTTGTCAAAAAATTTGCTAGACCAGCAAAATTATTTGTTAGGCCAGCAAATACATTTTCTAGGCCAACAAATAAAGTTTGCTGTCACTATGCTAGCAAATGATTTTTCTCCGTGTCATACACGAAGAGAAAACTTTTGTTGCATCAAAAAATCAGTGGCTAATATAGTGACAGCAAAGCCTTATTTTTTAGCCTAACAAAAAATATATGCTAGGCTTGTCAAAAAATTAGCTAGACCAACAAAAAGATTTGCTAGGCCAGCAAAATTATTTGTTAGCCCGGCAAATAAAGTTTGCTGTCACTATGCTAGCAAATGATTTTTCTCCGTGACATACACGAAGAGAAAACTTTTGTTGCATCAAAAAATCAGTGGCTAATATAGTGACAGCAAAGCCTTATTTTTTAGCCTAACAAAATATATATGCTAGGCTTGTCAAAAAATTTGTTAGACCAACAAAAAGATTTGTTAGGCCAACAAAATTATTTGTTAGGCCAGCATATATATTTTCTAGGCCAACAAATAAAGTTTGCTGTCACTATATCGAAGTACATGAACGCAGAATAGGGTTTAAAAGCTTGTCTATAATTTACTAGGAGAACGATCGTTTACAGATACAAATCTTTCATGAAGATCAGTTCCACGTCGTTCGGTCAGGATACAAAGCCAATTCGCTAAGCTGAATGAAAAAGTTCTTGGCTAGATTTCCTGGCACGCGGAATTGCCCACGTATAGCTCACTAATTTGATTTCCATGGAAATGTACTGTCCGTTTTCGTATCCCTACTGTGGAATGCTGAGCAATTTGACAGTGCTGAAGGCGAGTAGCGAATCGAAAAGCAAATCCTCAGTGAAAGCCCAGAATTTCTTGTTCAAGCTACCCGGCCAAATGCATCCAGACGCTAGTCTCTGGCGCGCTGAGTGCACATGCTATAGGTCTGCTCAATACAAGGGGAATACGTTATGCGATTACTGATTAGCTAACCGTATATCCTACCATGTCAGCAGCTGTTGAATTTCTCTGGAAGAAAATTTAATAAAACACAACTCTGAATTTCACAGAATTTTGCGAATACTTCTTTAAAGGTCCAATGAATTATTTATTTCGTACATATGGAACTTTTGAAATAAAAATAAAACTAAAAAATAATTGCTATTTATTTCGGCTCGTAGCTGCAATAAAATTAAATATGCTAAATTGAAATTTAAAAAATGATACAACTTTTGAACGTTTCGGGGAAAAATATGATAAAACACAACTCCGAATTTCACAGAATTTTGTGAATGCTTTTTTGAGGGTTCAATGAATTATTTATTTCGTACATATGGATTTTTTTAAATAAAAATAAAACTAAAAAATAATTTCTATTTATTTCGGCTCGTAGCTGCAATCAAATTAAATATGCTAAATTGAAATTTAAAAAATGATACAACTCATAAACGATTCGGGAAAAAATATGATAAAACACAACTCTGAATTTCACAGAATTTTGTGAATGCTTTTTTAAAGGTTCAATGAATTATTTATTTCGTTCATATGGAACTTTTTAAATAAAAATAAAACTAAAAAATAATTGCTATTTATTTCGGCTCGTAGCTGTAATAAAATTAAATATACTAAATTGAAATTAAAAAAATGGTACAACTCATAAACAATTCGGGGAAAAATATGATAAAACACTACTCTGAATTTCACAGAATTTTGTGAATGCTTTTTTGAGGATTCAATGAACTATTTATTTCGTACATATGGAACTTTTTAAATAAAAACAAAACTAAAAAATAATTTCTATTTATTTCGGCTCGTAGCTGCAATCAAATTAAATATGCTAAATTCAAATTTAAAAAATGATATAACTTTTGAACGTTTCGGGGAAAAATATGATAAAATATAATTTCACAGAATTTTGTGAATGCTTTTTTAAGGGTTCAATGAATTATTTATTTCGTACATATGGATTTTTTTAAATAAAAATAAAACTAAAAAATAATTTCTATTTATTTCGGCTCGTAGCTGCAATCAAATTAAATATGCTAAATTGAAATTTAATAAATGATGCAACTTTTGATCTTTTCGGGGAAAAATATGATAAAACACAACTCTGAATTTCACAGAATTTTGCGAATACTTCTTTAAAGGTCCAATGAATTATTTATTTCGTAAATATGGAACTTTTTGAATAAAAACAAAACTAAAAAGTAATTGCTATTTATTTCGGCTCGTAGCTGCAATAAAATTAAATATGCTAAATTGAAATTTAAAAAATGATACAACTCTTGAACGATTCGGAGAAAAATATGATAAAACACGACTTTGAATTTCACAGAATTTTGTAAATGCTTTTTTAAAGGTTCAATGAATTATTTATTTCGTACATATGGATTTTTTTAAATAAAAATAAAACTAAAAAATAATTTCTATTTATTTCGGCTCGTAGCTGCAATCAAATTAAATATGCTAAATTAAAATTTAAAAAATGATACAACTCTTGAACGATTCGGAGAAAAATATGATAAAACACGACTTTGAATTTCACAGAATTTTGTGAATGCTTTTTTGAGGGTTCAATGAATTATTTATTTCGTCCATATGGAACTTTTTAAATAAAAAATAAAACTAAAAAATAATTTCTATTTATTTCGGCTCGTAGCTGTAATCAAATTAAATATGCTAAATTGAAATTAAAAAAATGATACAACTCTTGAACAATTCAGGGAAAAATATGATAAAACACAACTCTGAATTTCACAGAATTTTATAAAAGTTTTTTTAAAGGTTCAATGAATTATTTATTTCGTACATATGGAACTTTTGAAATAAAAATTAAACTAAAAAATAATTGCTATTTATTTCGGAATTTTGTGAATGCTTTTTTGAGGATTCAATGAATTATTTATTTCGTCCATATGGAACTTTCAAAACAAAAATAAAACAAAAAAATAATTGCTATTTATTTCGGCTCGTTTCTGCCATCAAATTAAATATGCTAAATTAAATTTGAATAAATGATGCAACTTTTGATCGTTTTGGGGAAAAATATGATAAAACGCAACTCTGAATTCCACACAATTTTGTAAATGCTTTTTTAAAGATTGAATGAATTATTTATTTCGTCCATATAGAACTTTTGAAATAAAAATAAAACTAAAAAAAAATTGCCATTTATTTTGGCTCGCAGCTGCAATCAAATTAAATATGCTAAATTGAAATAAAAAAAATGATACAACTCTTGAACGATTCGGAGAAAAATATGATAAAACATAACTCTGAATTCCACACAATTTTGCGAGTGCTTTTATAAAAGTCCAATGAATCATTTATTTCGTACATATGGAACTTTTGAAATGAAAATAAAACTAAACAAATTTCCATTTATTTTGGTTCATGCCTGCAGTCAAATTAAATATGCTAATTGAAATTTTGTGAAATAGAATGCCCGCTAGTCAGCAGCTCTTGAACGTTCCGGTGCTGACAAATTTATTTAGATTATTATCACGAAATCATACTTATAAGATAAAAAATACCATAAACATTATTTGTCGAAATAATGAAAATTGACAGCTCTTATGGTGATGGCGCATTTCTTAAAACTGATTTCACTATTTCCGAGCTTTTTCATGACCTAATAAAACATTTTTTTCCATACATATATCGTTCTTGGAGTCAAGGTCTTCCTGATCGAATTGAATATATCCACACAATTTCACGATTGAACACAGCTCTATTCGCAAATGAAAAGAAACGCATTTTCAGTATTTTCACGGTTCAGTATCTTCAATTGAATTAAGCGGGTACATTTTTTAAACTCATACACTATGATTGAAAGCCTGAAAAAAAGAAAAAAATACAGAATGAAAATGTGTATTAAAAAAAAGCTCTTCCATTTGCTAGTAGCCAAGAGATTGGAGACAGTGGAAAGTTATAGAGATGAAATCCTGTTCCTATTGAATCCACGAAATAGTCTGCAAAACCCTTTCCTCTTTGGTTCTCCTTCGCATTGTTGGAAATAATCCGCCAGTCGAAATTTATAGCTTTCCATTCTCCGGGACTATTTCACGATTTACTTCTTTACTTTTTTCGCTCCATCAATATTTCGCGATAGGAAAAGCCATTTATTCGCATGGCAGGCTAGAAGGGTCCTTTTCAAAATGATTTGCAGTCTATATGTATCCAGACACATACATTATCGCCGGCAAACAGGCCAAAGAGCGTTAAGGTATGAATTTCAATGCATTTTTCCTTTATGCATAGTGGAAAAGCGGATTTGACTTGACGTTGTGGATGGCATGGTTGGAAAGTGAGTTAGGGCGGATGGTGGGCGGAACTGTACAGTATGCAAGCTTGATGCTTCCCTCCGGCGTTGTGTTTGGACTCTCGGTATAAAGTCCGGAAGAAGAACATAATTTTAGACCGCACAGGGAATGCACTCGTGGCAAAACCAACGGGGCAGCGCTTTCCACGTCCTCTTCACCTTCTCCAAGGCTCAGGAAGCACAAAGCCCTGTTGTCTACAGAGTAGCACCGAGCACAACAGTGTGACAAGTTTAATATTGCGGTTGGATGTACACCTAGTGTGCTTTTACGTTCGGTGGTTTATTTCTCGCCATAACCCGTGCAGAAAATGTGGTAGGGATCCACCTATGTGGGAATCTCAAATGGGCTCTGTGTTGGTGCAGTATTGTTGCCAAGATGTTGGTACTACACCGAGAGTAAAGATTTTATTGACACCAAAGAAATGAGGGGATTGATTTGTTTTTTTTTCATTGGTTTCAACGAAATATTTTTTTGGATTCGATGAAATATTGCATTTGAATTGCAAAGAGGACATTTCATTGTCTGTAAATAAAGATTTACTTAGTGAGCATAATAAAGAAACAGTTTCATTGTTTTCAAGAGACGTTTTCATTGGTTCAAAGTTTTCATTGATCTCTCTCACGCACCTAACCTCACTTTTTTGTTTTTCGGTTCTCCCGAACGAACGGTTTCGAGTTTCGAAAAGCCAGAAGCTTAGCCTATTTCTGCCGTACTTCCTTACATACTCACAAATTTTGAGTTTTATCTGCCGCGTACTTCAGGAAAAAATAGGTTTCGAAATTTTGAGCTGGCAAGCAGAAGGCTTCATTGAATCAAAGACGATATCTTTGAAATCAATGACAAAGATTCATTGGTTCAAAGAAACGTGTTCATTGATCTCTCTCACGCACCTAACCTCACTTTTTTGTTTTTCGGTTCTCCCGAACGAACGGTTTTGAGTTTCGAGAAGCCAGAAGCTTAGCCTATTTCTGCCGTACTTCCTTACATACTCACAAATTTTGAGTTTTATCTGCCGCGTACTTCAGGAAAAAATAGGTTTCGAAATTTTGAGCTGGCAAGCAGAAGGCTTCATTGAATCAAAGACGATATCTTTGAAATCAATGACAAAGATTCATTGGTTCAAAGAAACGTTTTCATTGATCTCTCTCACCTAACCTCACCTAACCTCACTTTTTTGTTTTTCGGTTCTCCCCGAACGAACGGTTTTGAGTTTCGAGAAGCTAGAAGCTTAGCCTATTTCTGCCGTACTTCCTTACATACTCACAAAATTTGAGCTTTATCTGCCGCATACTTCAGGAAAAAATAGGTTTCGAAATTTTGAGCTGGCAAGCAGAAGGTTTCATTGAATCAAAGACGATGTCTTTGAAATCAATGACAAAGATTCATTGGTTTGAAAAAATGTTTCTTCGAATCAATGTCACTACTTTTCATTGAGTTGGAGATCATTCAAAGATAAGATAGTATTGAAATTCAAGTATTTCATTTGGCTAAATGGAGCAAACTATTTTTTTTTTTTCATTCTTAAAGCAAAGTTAATCACTGATTTAGAAAATAGCATAACATTTATTTATTAATAATTGTGTCACTTAAAAAATATTACCTTTGATTAATATTTGCTCCATTTAGCCGGTGTTTCTTTTCATGAAGAAGAAAATGAGACGTCAACCATTCCAATCTGCCTAGTAGTTTGATCTGAATCATGCGCAGAATGGAAAACCTAAGAACTTTGCTTAAGATAATATTGATAAGCATATGCAAGTCAGACGACAGTCAAAAATCCTTTCATCGAGTACCAAAAATACAGTGCGTTGGGCATTTTCATATACAATAGGATTTGGATGATATTGAATTTCCAAAATCAATTTTTTTGACCTCACTCCCTCCCCTTAAAAGTTTTTTCTAAAAAAAGAGAAAAACATTAAGTGATTAGGACATTCTCTTAAAAAAACCCTTTTCACGTGCTCCTGTCCTCATCCAAGTCTCAGCAAATACAAAGACCTGCAGCCTACAGAGTAGCACCGAGCACAGCAATGTGACAAGTTTAATATTGCGGTTGGACCTACACACAGTGTGCTTTTACGTCCGGTGGTTTAACTCTCGACGTAAAATAGTGAGTAACGTGCATGGTGCTACTGTAGGACCGTACCGCCGTTAAATTTTCATCACACCGATCTTCTCCACTCTCTTCCTCGTTAACTATATTTTATACATACATTTCCAACCAAAAATTCAATTCGATCAGAATTTCAACTAGAAAAATTAGGAAAAAATCAGCGCGTATACTAAGAGCATTAATTCTACATATTAATATCGAAAAATTATCCATAAATTAGTTTGAAAAAAATTACTTTTCACGAAAATTAATTTTTTTTAGAACTTCATTACAATAAAAAAAATAAAAGAATTTCGAGGTCGTTTTTATTTAACTGTTAATTCATTCGTCCTGAAACTTCCTTATCGAAAATATATCCTAAATGCGCGATTTTAAAACTTTTTCTAAAAAAAGATCAATTTTAAGTTATTGGAATAAAATTTTTTATTTCATATGAAAAAATGTTTATATAGAGTTCGTTAAGTAATTTATTGCTCACTTTGTAAATAACATTGGCATTATTATTATTCAAAATCAATGTTCTTAAAAATTGTTCGGAATTGTCAAGTTTTTCAGCATTTTCTATTGTAGCAGAGTCTTGAATTTCTAATTTAATTAAACTTCTCACTGGGAATGTAGGGGAGATGGGGGTAAAACGGGCAGGGGGGCAAAACGGGCAGCTCCATTAAAAATCGGGATTGGGGGCAAAACGGGCACCGTCTCAACTTTCGTAAAAACGTTTTGTCTCATTTTTTTACGTTCCTTAGATAGGGAAAGTGCGGAAAATACGTCAAATTGGTGATGAAAAAAAATTGATAATCTTCATCAGATCAGAATTTTTTTAACCATCCGTTCAGAACTTTTTTTCGATACTTTGTTGAGCAAAGAAAAAAAATATAGTCAAATGAATTTTTCAAAAAATTTATAATCAAATTAATTCTTTGAAAAAAAACGTCGGTATATCATAAAGAAATCAATTAGAACGAAATTCTCATTTTATGATTTGATGCCAATTTTGACCCCGATACTTATATTTAGCCGAGATGCCTGTTTTGCCTCCCTGACTGTTTTATTGACATCACCAATTATTTTCCGAAATTTTCAAGTAAGAAATGTCAGGAAATTGAAAAAAGTCGTGTTCGAAAAAGTTGAAACGATGCCCGTTTTGCCCCCAATTGTCATTTTCAGTCGTGATGCCCGTTTTGCCCCCCTGCCCGTTTTGCCCCCATCTTCCCTATGTGCACTCTTACCTATAGTATTTCGCTACACCCTGAGGATTTTATCTGCACGAAGCTGCAATGCGATAAGCACTGCAAGGAGAAAAAGAGGTGAACAGGAATTCTTTCTCAGGTTCCTATTCATGGGTTTGAGGAGAACTAGAGTGTCATTAAAGAAGAACATGTATTCTACAGGGGTACCTTCGTTAACTTAAACTCCCATAACTCTTCTAATTTATGGAACGAACTTTGTAAAACTTGTACCTTTCCCCTTCCACCACCTAACTCTATTATTGGCGAACTCATCGCCGCTATTGAGGCTACCTATAACCTTCACCTTGCTAACTACTTGGCAGAGTACATTTACATCTTTACCAGGTATAACTATCCAATTAGGATTTCTCCACGTCCAATTATACTAACAAATTAAGTTTCGAAAGAAAGAATATATTTTTCTCGGATCATTTGGCTACTAGAGAAAAAATAATGTTCCAACTGAAATAAGCTATATATTGATTAGTTTCCAAATTATTTTTCTCATTCCTTTCCATCCCCTTCATGTTTCATTATCATTTTACTGTAAAAAAAAAATCTACTTGAAATTTAATGTATAAGTACTGGAAGTTTTTGTGCATAAACTGATATATTAAATTTAATATACAAATGTGATATATGGTAGAGGAAATTCAATAATTTAATTGAATTTTACAGTAAAAGTACTTGAATTTTAATTTGCTTTACACCGAGAGAAAAAGTGAAACTTTTGATTCTCGGAAATCTTTGCCAATGAAATGAAATACTTGAATTTCAATATTATCTTTTCTTTGAATGATCTCCAACTCAATGAAAAGTAGTGACATTGTTTCGAAGAAACATTTCTTTAAACCAATGAACCTTTTTCATTGATTTTAAAGATGTCGTCTCTGATTCAATGAAACGTTCTTCTTACCACCTCAAAATTTCGAAACCTATTTTTTCCCGAAGTACGCGGCAGATAAAGCTCAAATTTTGTGAGTATGTAAGGAAGTACGGCAGAAATAGGCTAAGCTTCTGGCTCCTCGAAACTCGAAGCCGTTCATTCGTGAGAACCGAAAAACAAAAAAGTGAGGTTAGGTGCGAGAGAGAGATCAATGAAAACGTTTCTTTGAACCAATGAAAACGTTTCTTTAAAACAATAAAACTGTTTCTTTATTATATGCTCACTAAGTAAATCTTTATTTACAGGCAATGAAATGATCTCTTTGAAATTCAAATGCACTGTTTCATTGAAATCGATTTAAAAAAAAATCAATCCACCCATTTCTTTGGCGTCAATGAAATCTTTTCTCTCGGTGCACAAATCACTGCAGCACGTATTGTATGTATAATTTTAAGAAGTATTACCATTGACAAAATCCGACGACAAGGTTTTAAAATAAATGTTCGATCATTTTTCGCCAGTTTTTTGGCAGTGAAATAGAAAAAAAAAGTCCGCACCGAGAGAAAAAATTTCATTGATTCACGGAAATCTTTGCCAATGAAATGAAATACTTGAATTTCAATATTATCTTTTCTTTGAATGATCTCCAACTCAATGAAAAGTAGTAACATTGTTTCGAAGAAACATTTCTGTAAACCAATGAACCTTTTTCATTGATTTCAAAGATGTCGTCTCTGATTCAATGAAACCTTCTTCTTACCAGCTCAAAATTTCGAAACCTATTTTTTCTCGAAGTACGCGGCAGATAAAGCTAAAATTTTGTGAGTATGTAAGGAAGTACGGCAGAAATAGGCTAAGCTTCTGGCTCCTCGAAACTCGAAGCCGTTCATTCGTGAGAACCGAAAAACAAAAAAGTGAGGTTAGGTGCGAGAGAGAAATCAATGAAAACGTTCCTTTGAACCAATGAAAACGTTTCTTTAAAACAATAAAACTGTTTCTTTATTATATGCTCACTAAGTAAATCTTTATTTACAGGCAATGAAATGTTCTCTTTGAAATTCAAATGCACTATTTCATTGAAATCAAAGAAATATTTCGTTGAAATCAATGAAAAAAAATCAATCCACCCGTTTCTTTGGCGTCAATGAAATCTTTTCTCTCGGTGTAATTTTGATGCAAAAGTTCATTAATTTTCGGTGCCGTCCGTTTTACCGACAATTATAATCCCGATGGTCAAAATACCGACAGACACAATACCAAACAATTAAAATGCCGACAAATGATGATTCCGAAAAGTTAACATACCGACAGATTAAAATACCGTGTTTTAAAATTCCGATTTTTAATTCCCTTTATTCCCTTTCTTTAGGTTCTGTTAGGTTCTTTCTTTATTTTCTTTTTTAGGCTCTTTAGGTTCTGTTAGGTTCTGTCAGGTTCTTTCTTTATTTTCTTTTTTAGGCTCTTTAGGTTCTGTTAGGTTCTGTCAGGTTCTTTCTTTATTTCTTTTTAAATTTTCAAGTTCTCTCGGGTTTCTGTATTTTGGTATTTGAAATTTTCGTGATTGTAATTTGTCGGTATTTTGACGGTCGGGTTTATGACCGTCGGTAAAACAATAGGAACCCATTAATTTTATACCACAATTGCACATTAAATTCAGATGCCAAGTTTATGCATAAAAACTTCCAATCTTTTCTAACACTGTAATTTAACTGCTGTTAAATCAGGTGTTTAACCCTTTGGATTAAATTATGATCCATCATTCTATAAAGGAGCTTTTTGGCCGACAACTATTTCAACCATTGCACACGTACCATCACGTATTCGTGGTAAATCACACATATAATCTATAGCCGTCTTATTCCCGGAAACGACATTAAAATTTCATAGGACTTAAAATAGCACTTCAGCCGTCTGTGCGATCCGTCATTGCTGCGACGACGTTCGGTCTCTATCTGCTGATCTTAGCGCATCTTATATTCAAGAAGATTGAATGCCAGTGTGATAACATCAATGAGAGAGTGTGTCAAAGATCGACGATGAAGGATTTACGATTTCGCCTCTCAATCGGAGCGTCCGTTGAGTTTGTTGTCCGAAATGTTTTTTTCTTTTTCTTTGCCAATCACGAGAACAACGTTTCTTCTGTGACAGGAAATGTCGAATGAAAGAAATAAAGAATGATCATCCTTTGCCTTTCTCTGGCTTTGCTTCGTCTCTGTCGCATTCTGAGCTACGAACCAATTTGAGAAAAAGCTCGTTACGAGCTAAGGAAGGAAGAAACCAGCTATCGACATTGCTGAAGCTATATACCTGCACATAAAGGCACGACCCCATCTATCTTCCTCCCCATCCATTCCTCCAACTTTTCTCAGCGCTTTTATTTCCGATCTTCAGGATCTCTGGAGGATCTCTTCACAGATCAAAGGTTTCTCCTCACTCTGTTGCCTACGATGAGGCTACGAGAATCCGGTATACTCAATCGAGTAACCACCGTCTCACACTTTCGTCTTGCACTTCTTTCTTCAAACTATCGCCGTAATCCTGTGGCCTCCAAGTGTGCTACGATAATTTATCAAGCTTTCTTGTGAAATTTCTCAAACTTCTTTTCCCTATAGGTGCAGAGCAGTGTGAATGAAAAAAAGAATATTTCCATTGAAGATTATGTCATATCGAGTTTCATCGAGGCATTCAGGAAAACCTTGGAAGAACGATTTATCAAAATCCATTCGAGCTCTACAATCGTTTGGAATGAAGGACATATTATTCGCGGATCGTTCCGTTGATTCATTGTAGGGTGAACTTTCCATTCATTGAACGTTTTTTTATGAAATGATCGGAATTCTGATTAGTAGAAATTTAATTTTCTTACTTATATATGAATTTTCTTTTTACGAAAACTAAATACATAGAAACAATGCAAAGTAGTTGCATTCTTGTTTTCATCTCGATTCGTCACGCCGTTCGAGAGTTATGAGCAATTCTATTTTGGGACAAGCGGTCGTTATAAATTTAAAAAAATAATAATTGTATATGAAGCAATGTGTAAAGTTCTACTTTGCATTCTTATTTCCATTGAGTAGAAACTTTTGTCTCGCATTATCAACTTTTGCTGATGCTAGAGCGAAAATCGTTTTTTTTTTTGTGAATTTCAAAATGTCGTAAAATCTGAACCACTTTACCGATCATCGTCAAATTTGGTACGTGGCATAGCTGCATGTTGCTTTTCGTCTATAAAATATTTCAGTTAAATTGGTGAAATTCGACGTGATTTATAAAAAAAATGATTTTTTTCCGAAAAATTCAAACATTTATAAAATCTGAACCGCTTTACCGATTTCGCCCAAATGCAGTGCCAAACAACATTGAATGTATATTTCTTTATAAACAACTATTTAGTAAAATCGTCTAATTTTTACGAAAGTTAGAGCGACCACGCCCTTTTTTCAAAAAATTAAAAGTACCATAAAATCTAAATGGCTGATTTTTTTTTCCTAAATCTCAACATTTAAAGCGGGGCAACTACTCCATTTGCGTGCCAAATTTGAGCCATATCGCTCGAACGGTTACTGAGTAATAGTTCATCGAATTTTCGGAGCCTAGAACACACACACACATACATACGGACATTTTTTCTAATCCACTTTTCTCGACGTTTTGGACAATTCTAAGCATACTGGCAAGAAAATCTGGAAAATTTTTTTTTCATAAAAACAAAGCTTTTTCTATGAGGTAGCAAAAGTACTATTTTATTACCCACGCGCGCACGTAGCGTTTTTTTGTTAAGTGTGAGAAAAAATGGTTACGCAAAAGCTACTTTCTCGCACGTTTTCGTAAAAGCACTAATGCACAAAAACTACTATCTTTAATCGTCACGCAATAAATCATTGAATTTCGAACCAATGACACAAATGTTAGACCAACCAAATTGATGTTGGTCGCATATGAATGAAGTTTATTATTATTATCATTTACAAAAGAAAATATGAAATATGAAATATAAAATATAAAATATGAAATATGAAATATAAAATATAAAATATAGAATATAAAATATAAAATATAAAATATGAAATATGAAATATAAAATATAAAATATAGAATATAAAATATAAAATATAAAATATAAAATATAAAATATAAAATATAAAATATAAAATATAAAATATAAAATATAAAATATAAAATATAAAATGTAAAACATAAAATATAAAATATAAAATATAAAATATAAAATATAAAATATAAAATATAAAATATAAAATATAAAATATAAAATATAAAATATAAAATATAAAATATAAAATATAAAATATAAAATATAAAATATAAAATATAAAATATAAAATATAAAAAATAAAATATAAAATATAAAATATAAAATATAAAATATAAAATATAAAATATAAAATATAAAATATAAAAAATAAAATATAAAATATAAAATATAAAATATAAAATATAAAATATAAAATATAAAAAATAAAATATAAAATATAAAATATAAAATATAAAATATTTAGGGAAATCTTTTTTTCCGTGCATCTGTCCTAAATTTGTTCAATCAATTTGGCATTTCACGATATTTGTCTGTCTGAGGTGATAACTTTATAGCTAGTTATGCGTATATCACAATCGTCGAATCCACAACTCTGGATGCACAGGCAGTGACATGCACTTCCATTACATTTCCAGTATCTGCATTTTCCAGCCTCGTCTTTGCCTCACAACCACTCTAATGCACGCCTTGATCCAGAACTGCAGTTCGGTATTAAATTTATAGCACGTACCACACTGAAGTGTCTGGTGTTGCGTTGTATGGATACTGTGACGATAGAGGTGTGACTGCACCGGGGAGAATATCCATGCTACATAGATATTTATGTATATGCAAAAAGCTTTGGCAATTCCATATTGGATACACGTCGAAAATGGGAACGATATAACTGCATTGAAGTATGTAACGCATTGCTCTGAAAATATAGTGCCTGTTATTCCTCCGATATGAATTTGAAAGAACTGAAAAAAAAAATATTTGGTGAAAATCCGAGGACATTTGTCACTTTAGGATTTTATTCTCGCTGAGTATTTAAGGGATCTTTTCAGTGTGACGGCCTGAAAACTAGCCTATTTTCACGATTTTTTTTCGGACGCTTACTATACGCCGATCAATCTGAAATTTTTATGACATATTAAGGTAATCATGAATGACAGAAAATGATTTTTTATGAGACGATTTTTATTGTTTAAATATTTTTTTTTAATTGTTGAAAATAATGTTGATAAAAAAGATAGCCTCATGGTGGACATCCTAGGGGTCGCAAATTTGATCTGAAAAAAAAACTCAAAGGATTATTCATTAGTATGCGATTGGCTATCGCGCTATGGAGGCTTTTTTAAAATCAAAATTGACAAAATGGCGGCGGTTTGAACAAAAAGTACCGAATTTAGCCGTTTTTTTCGACAGTTTTTCTTTTAAAAAAATGGGAAGATTTAAAAAAAAAAGCTTCCATAGCACGATAGAGAGTAGCGTGAAGAATGTTCTCCTAAAATTTGAAAGCAATCGCTTGAAAACTGTTCCCTGTAGAATGTCCACCGTTTTGAAAAATGTCGTTTCGAGAAAAATGCGTTTAAAGTTTCGAGTGTAGAAATTTCATATACCTAAATTGTGTATCTACGATTAATCGGCGATGCCAGGTTCATAAAGTATGCCACCGAAGTATTTCGAATTTCTCTTCAAAAATTTGAGAGGATTTTTTTGACCTTACGCTGTTAAAAATATTTTGAAAATTAATATATGTATTGGTAGTTTTTTTGCAGGTACGGTATATTAAATTAAATTTAATATACTTTATTAAATTTAATTAATATGCAGTATACTAAACACTTCATCAAAGCTTTGTTTATAATACAATTATTCGGATTTTACATCATATCTGTATATTAAATTTAATTAAATTAAATTTAATTAAATTAAATTTAATTAAATTTAATTTAATTAAATTAAATTTAATTAATTAATTAATTTAAGTAAATTGAGTTTAATATGCAGATATGATGTAAAATCCGAATAATTATATTATAAACAAAGCTTTTATGAAGTGTTTAGTATACTGCATATTAATTTTACAACAATTTTTCAAAATATTAATTAATATTTTATATTAAATTTAATATACGCATATCCGCAAAAAGCTTCCAATACTTGATATTAATTATCATACAGAAATTTCTAACAGTTTATATACTAATGGATAAGACAAAAAAAAATCGATTTTTTTTTCACACTGGAAATATTCCTTAAATAATTAATTTTATTTTATACACTAAGACCGTTAAATAACGGTTTTGCTCTTCATGAAGATTCTTATGAAATGATTCTTATTCGTATGAAAATAAATCTTTCCATTCACGTGATTAGTCGATAAGAAAAAAAAATACACATTTTCAACAAATAACTAAAAAATTTGCAATAATTTTTTTTAGTTCTGTCGGAAAATATTACTACCGTGAAGTTGCTTGAATTCGTGGCTGAAAAATCGCCGAATTTATTCACATCACGTTTTCAGCAAGTGGAGTCTCCCATGTCGGATTTTCTCGTTCAATAAATTGTCATAAATCGAAGAGAGAATGAAAGTAAAGTATAGATATAGAATATAGCGTTCTATCTACATGCATATATCATCTACCATGAACATTTGGTTGATAGTACAGAACCAATCTGTTTCAGCGGTACGTCGCCTGCAGCGATAAATACACAGGTAGCAGGAACCGTAATACTGATGTTACGTACATCTACTTGGAGAATATGCAGGAATGACCTAATGGATAGCCCGTCTAGTATATCTAGTCTAATATACCGACCGACCTGCTGGGAATTTCGAGACAATTTATTGTCTCTTGCTGTCCAATTCATACTCTATTTTTTCTAATTACACATTTGCATAATCACCGAAAATAAATAAAATTTAGCAAACTGATCAAAATTATAATCTTAAGATAATAAAAAACGATTCTTGACAAAAATAAATAAAAAAATTGACTTTTGGGATAGAAACTTATGAATTCTTACGAGATATATTAGAAAGTCATTTAAGTGGCAATTTTTATTTCAGACCTGCTGGGAATTTTGAGGCAATTTATTGTCTCTTGCTGTCCAATTCATACTCTATTTTTTCTAATTACACATTTGTATAATCACCAAAAATAAATATAATTGAGCAAACTGATCAAAATTATAACCATAGGATAATAAAAGGCGATTCTTGACAAAAGTAAATTAAAAAATTGACGTTTGGGATAGAAACTTATCAATCCTTACGAGATATATTAGAAAGTCATTTAAGTGGCAATTTTTATTTCAGACCTGCTGGGAATTTTGAGGCAATTTATTGTCTCTTGCTGTCCAATTCATACTCTATTTTTTCTAATTACACATTTGCATAATCACCGAAAATAAATATAATTTAGCAAACTGATCAAAATTATAACCATAGGATAATAAAAGGCGATTTTTGACAAAAGTAAATTAAAAAATTGACGTTTGGGATAGAAACTTATGAATTCTTACGAGATATATTAGAAAGTCATTTAAGTGGCAATTTTTATTTCAGACCTGCTGGGAATTTTGAGGCAATTTATTGCCTCTTACTGTCCAATTCATACTCTATTTTTTTCTAATTACACATTTGCATAATCACCAAAAATAAATAAAATTTAGCAAACTGATCAAAATTATAACCTTAAGATAATAAAAGGCGATTTTTGACAAAAGTAAAAAAAAATTGACGTTTGGGATAGAACTTATCAATCCTTACGAGATATATTAGAAAGTCATTTAAGTGGCAATTTTTATTTCAGACCTGCTGGGAATTTTGAGGCAATTTATTGCCTCTTGCTGTCCAATTCATACTCTATTTTTTTCTAATTACACATTTGCATAATCACCGAAAATAAATTAAATTTAGCAAACTGATCAAAATTATAACCTTAAGATAATAAAAGGCGATTCTTGACAAAAGTAAAAAAAAATTGACGTTTGGGATAGAAACTTATCAATCCCTACGAGATATATTAGAAAGTCATTTAAGTGGCAATTTTTATTTCAGACCTGCTGGGAATTTTGCGGCAATTTATTGTCTCTTGCTGACCAATTCATGCTCTATTTTTTCTAATTACACATTTGCATAATCACCGAAAATAAATATAATTGAGCAAACTGATCAAAATTATAACCATAGGATAATAAAAGGCGATTCTTGACAAAAGTAAATTAAAAAATTGACGTTTGGGATAGAAACTTATGAATTCTTACGAGATATATTAGAAAGTCATTTAAGTGGCAATTTTTATTTCAGACCTGCTGGGAATTTTGAGGCAATTTATTGTCTCTTGCTATCCAATTCATACTCTATTTTTTCTAATTACACATTTGCATAATCACCGAAAATAAATAAAATTTAGCAAACTGATCAAAATTATAACCTTAAGATAATAAAAAACGATTCTTGACAAAAGTAAATAAAAAAATTGACGTTTGGGATACAAACTTATCAATCCCTACGAGATATATTAGAAAGTCATTTAAGTGGAAATTTTTATTTCAGACCAGCTGGGAATTTTGAGGCAATTTATTGTCTCTTGCTGTCCAATTCATACTCTGTTTTTTCTAATTACACATTTGCATAATCACCGAAAATAAATAAAATTTAGCAAACTGATCGAAATTATAACCTTAAGATAATAAAAAACGATTCTTGACAAAAATAAATAAAAAAATTGACGTTTGGGATAGAAACTTATCAATCCTTACGAGATATATTAGAAAGTTATTTAAGTGGCAATTTTTATTTCAGACCTGCTGGGAATTTTGAGGGAATTTATTGCCTCTTGCTGTCCAATTCATACTCTATTTTTTCTAATTACACATTTGCATAATCACCAAAAATAAATGAAATTTAGCAAACTGATCAAAATTATAACCTTAAGATAATAAAAAACGATTCTTGACAAAAATAAATAAAAAAAATTGACTTTTGGGATATAAACTTATCAATCCTTACGAGATATATTAGAAAGTCATTTAAGTGGCAATTTTTATTTCAGACCTGCTGGGAATTTTGAGGCAATTGTCTCTTGTTGTCCAATTCATACTTTATTTTTTCTAATTACACATTTGTATAATCACCAAAAAAAAATAAAATTTAGCAAACTAATCAAAATTATAACCTTAAGATAATTAAAAACGATTCTTGACAAAAGCAAATAAAAAAATTGACGTTTGGGATAGAAATTTACCAATCCTTACGAGATATATTAGAAAATCATTCAAGTGGCAATTTTTATTTAAATGCAATTCACTTAAAAAATAAAAAAAATAAAAAGTCGCCTCATTTGACGAATTGTCGTCGTACAATTTTCGAAAAATATAACACAATTCTTGTATTAATACATATATGCCCATATCGTAAATTTATGTTGGTATAAAACAGGTTTATCTTATTAGGCTAAAAATCCTGAGTAAGAGCAACAGTTGAAACGAAAACCCAATTTTTTCAAACGTTTTTTTCGTTAGCAGAACAAAATGTTTTCTTCATTGGGATCTTTCCAGTGTGAAAAAAATTGATTTTTTTTTCGTCTTATCAATTAGTATATACAGTCAAAAACATCCTCTAAAATTTTTAAAGCGAAATTCGAAATACTTCGCTGGCATACTTTATGGATCTGGCATTGCTGATTAGTCGTAAGTACACAATTTAGGTATATGAAATTTCTACACTCGAAACTTTAAACGCGTTTTTGTCGAAACGACATTTTTCAAAACGCTGGAAATTCTTCAGGGAACAGTTTTCAAGCGATCGTTTTCAAATTTTAGGAGAACATTTTTCACGCTACTCTCTATCGTGCTATGGAAGCTGTTTTTTTTAATCTTCCCATTTTTTTAAAAGAAAAACTGTCCAAAAAAACGGCTGAAATCGGTACTTTTTGTTCAAACCGCCGCCATTTTGTCAATTTTGATTTTAAAAAAAGCCTCCATAGCGCGATAGCCAATCGCATTCTAATTAATAATCCTTTGGGTTTTTTTTTAGATCAAATTTGCGACCCCTAGGATGTCCAACATGAGGCTATCTTTTTTATCAACATTATTTTCAACAATTAAAAAAAAATATTTAAACAATAAAACTCGTCTTATAAAAAATCATTTTCTGTCATTCATGATTACCTTAATATGTCATAAAAATTTAAGATTGATCGGCGTATAGTAAACGTCCGAAAAAAAATCGTGAAAATAGATTATTTTTCGGGCCGTCACACTGGAAAGATCCCTTAATTATTAGATTCCGTTGTCTAAAATATAATTTAGCGGTTCGCAAAATATTTGTTGAAACAATTCAAAATTCGTTTTAAACGGGAATTCTAACTTGTTTTTCTGTGTAATTGTTTAACCTTGAAACACTTTGGTCGCCAATAAATTGTATCTGAACAGAGCTTTAATTTGCAATTTTCCAATCGACTGACTCGGATTTGCAATTTGCTCGGAAGAGCATTCAGGCATATTATTTACAAAGGAGTATTGCGTACTGCAAATGCAGTTGCAGGAAGGAATGTATCCGGTACCTGTGATTTAGCTTGATTCAACACAGTCACCCATAAATTTACCATCCCCGGCATTAAACTCGGGCTACGGACCGCCAACCCTTATGGCAATCCACCCTTGGGAACCGTTCGATCCACATCCAAGGTAGATGGCTGAAATTGAGGCATGAGCGACAGAGATAGGAATAGCGTTACTCCCTCGCTACGATGAGCCTCCAGCGACTGAGGGAACACCCATTCCGTTGATAACGAATGAGGGTATCACATAATCCCGGCAGGACTTCATCGGACCCTAGTGCGGTTATGCAATCCGTGGGAAACCTTCCCACAAACACACAGTGACATTATACTTTATACAACGAAACAGATCAGCTTTAAAACATATTCTACCGCAGTATTTCTAATAAATTACATTTTTTTAAAATCTACTTTAAATTAAATGAAGAAATCCTGGAAGTGTTTATGCATAATACTAAATTTAATATACAAGATGTAAAATAAATGTATGAATGGATTTACGTTAATTTTACAGTAAATCTTACTTCATTTTTTATATTCTTGCTTTAATTTTTCTCTAAAATTACATTCATTTTGTATTATATTTAAAAAAATGATTTTTCATGTTGTAATGTGTATATAAAAATAAAAATAAAAATATAAAAAATGAAGTAAGATTTACTTCTTACTTCATTTTTTATATTTTTGCTTTAATTTTTCTGTAAAATTACATTCATTTTGTATTATATTTAAAAAAATGATTTTTCATGTTGTAATGTGTAATAAACTAGTATTTAAATTCTCGAATATATTAAATTTCTGGTTAACACGAAGAAAATTCCTAAACACAAATTTATTTTTTTAGACGATGTATCGAGGCTTTAAATTAAATGAAGAAATCCTGGAAGTTTTTATGCATAATACTAAATTTAATATACAAGATGTAAAATAAATGTATGAATGGATTTACGTTAATTTTACAGTAAATCTTACTTCATTTTTATATTTTTGCTTCAATTCTTCTGGAAAATTACATTCATTTTGTCTTATATTTAAAAAAATGATTTTTCATGTTGTAATGTGTATATAAAAATAAAAATAAAAATATAAAAAATGAAGTAAGATTTACTTCTTACTTCATTTTTTATATTTTTGCTTTAATTTTTCTGTAAAATTACATTCATTTTGTATTATATTGAAAAAAATGATTTTTCATGTTGTAATGTGTAATAAACTAGTATTTAAATTCTCGAATATATTAAATTTCTGGTTAACACGAAGAAAATTCCTAAACACAAATTTATTTTTTTAGACGATGTATCGAGGCTTTAAATTAAATGAAGAAATCCTGGAAGTTTTTATGCATAATACTAAATTTAATATACAAGATGTAAAATAAATGTATGAATGGATTTACGTTAATTTTACAGTAAATCTTACTTCATTTTTTATATTTTTGCTTCAATTCTTCTGGAAAATTACATTCATTTTGTATTATATTTAAAAAAATGATTTTTCATGTTGTAATGTGTATATAAAAATAAAAATAAAAATATAAAAAATGAAGTAAGATTTACTTCTTACTTCATTTTTTATATTTTTGCTTTAATTTTTCTGTAAAATTACATTCATTCTGTATTATATTTAAAAAAATGATTTTTCATGTTGTAATGTGTAATAAACTAGTATTTAAATTCTCGAATATATTAAATTTCTAGTTAACACGAAGAAAATTCCTAAACACAAATTTATTTTTTTAGACGATGTATCGAGGCTTTAAATTAAATGAACAAATCCTGGAAGTTTTTATGCATAATACTAAATTTAATATACAAGATGTAAAATAAATGTATGAATGGATTTACGTTAATTTTACAGTAAATCTTACTTCATTTTTTATATTCTTGCTTTAATTTTTCTCTAAAATTACATTCATTCTGTATTATATTTAAAAAAATGATTTGTCATGTTGTAATGTGTAATAAACTAGTATTTAAATTCTGGAATATTTTAAATTTCTGGTTAACACGAAGAAAATTCCTAAACACAAATTAATTTTTTTAGACGATGTATCGAGGCTTTAAATTAAATGATGAAATCCTGGAAGTTTTTATGCATAATACTAAATTTAATATACAAGATGTAAAATAAATGTATGGATGGATTTACGGTAATTTTACAGTAAATCTTACTTCATTTTTTATATTTTTGCTTTAATTTTTCTGTAAAATTACATTCATTTTTTATCATATTATTTAATATTTAAAAAAATGATTTTTCATATTGTAATGTGTAATAAACTAGTACTAAAATTCTCGAATATTTTGAATTTCTGGTTAACACGAAGAAAATTTCTAAATACAAATTTATTTTTTTAGACGATATATCGACCCTTTATGTGAAATCATTTTGAAAATCCGCCTAACCGTTTGTATATTTTGTTAACCTTTATTTTTATTTTTATTTATGTCTTAATTATGTATTATTATTATTACTATATATATTTGGAAGGGTTTATCCCGTCCACTGAAAAATAAATAAATAAATTAATTAAATCATTGAGTCGATTAGCTGTTTCACAAATTTTTCATCAACATGCAAAATAAAAACGAAGAAAGAACTTTCAATATTGTAATTGCGAAAGTAATCTTGCATGTAGTTGGGGAACAAGAATTTCCGATGGTAGAAGTAGAAAAATTCACACACAAAGAGTGCACATATCCCAGAAAATACGTCACGTCGAGCCAATCGAATATCAAAGTGCCTCAGGCTATTAATTGGCAAATAGGAATTATAATTTAAAAACCAATACTTTTTTTAATTCATATATACTCCGTAATACTATTGAGAAATGGGACATAATAAAATCATTACCATCAAAATCATGGAGTTTAGAAATATGAAAACTTTTTTAGTTTTTTTTTTATTGCTATAAAAAAAACTAATTTTCATGTTGAAATGTGTGATAAACCAGTATAAAAATTCTCGAATATATTAAATTTCTGGTTAACACGATAAAAATCCCTAAATACAAAATTATTTTTTCAGCCTTTACGTGATAATTTTGAAGATCATTGAATCGACCAGCTGTTTCACAAACTTTTCATCAATACGTAAAATAAAAATGAAGAAAGAACTTTGAATATTGCGATTGCCAAAGTAATCTTGCATATATAAAGGATATAAAAGTTGAGGAACAAAGCATGTGGAAATATCCTACGATAACAAGAATTTCCGATAGTAGAAGTAGAAACATTCACACACAAAGAGTGAACATATCCCAGAAAATACGTCACGTCGAGCCAATCGAACATCAAAGTGCCTCAGGCTATTACGTCCATCGTTGAAAAGCGTGCGAGTAGAAAAAGTACCGGAGCGAGGTATAAATGTGTAGCGGTGATCTACCAATGCTGAAACAAAAGCTCTACGTCGATAGATCGCTGGTATCTCACATGGTTGCCTCATATTTTCACCTTTGGGCATTGTAAAAATGTTATTCCGACTCTAGGGGCTACCGATGTTGAATAAACTCGCTCCACTCTATGTTACATCCTTGCACCACGTATTCGTTGCCACGTAGACAGTAACAAGCAGCAGGAAAAGTAGGATATCCCCATGCGACCCGGATAGTCGGAAGCCCCAGCAATGCTTTGAATTCATTCTCTTCTTTCATCCCGTATTAGCTTCACCAGATAATGATGAAACGACATAGTCTATCTCATTCGTTTCTTCGTCACTTCAGCCTTTCGTGAGTCGCGCCTAATTGAAACATCACCCGATAATTACGTACGTCTTACACATACACTAAAAGTTTGCTTTGATCTACAGAATTTTTTCTTTTTTTTAAAGAAAAAGAAAAGAATTTTTTTTCTTTTTTTTTAATTTCTTTTTTAAAGAAAAAGAAAAGAATTTTTTTTCTTTTTTTAAAGAAAAAGAAAAGAATTTTTTTTCCTTTTTTTAAAGAAAAAGAAAAGAATTTTTTTCCTTTTTTTTAAAGAAAAAGAAACGAATTTTTTTTCTTTTTTTTTAAGAAAAAGAAAAGAATTTTTTTTTCTTTTTTTTAAAGAAAAAGAAAAGAATTTTTTTTCTTTTTTTTTAAAGAAAAAGAAAAGAAAAAATAAACGATGTTATTGAAGATGGTAAGAACATCGATTGTGTATCATAATAATGCTGAGAGTTTATTAATAAATTAAACTAATAAATTTTTTAAAGAAAAAGAAAAGAATTTTTTTTCTTTTTTTTAAAGAAAAAGAAAAGAATTTTTTTTTCTTTTTTTTTAAAGAAAAAGAAAAGAATTTCTTTTTCTTTTTTTTAAAGAAAAAGAAAAGAAAAAATAAACGATGTTATTGAAGATGGTAAGAATATTGATTGTGTATAATAATAATGCTGAGAGTTTATTAATGAAGTAGCGAAATAAAATTGTTCAAGGAATTTGATAGAAAGTCTTTTTTTCTTTCAGAACAAATGAGTTACATTGTTATTTTTTTTTTTTTGTAGATTCTTGTATAAATAAAAATTGTTTCGAAATCGGCAGGAAATTTTGTAAAAAATCATATCGGAAACATCAAAGAATTCATTTCGTAAGAAAAAAAAAAGTAGTTTATAGAATTTTTTACATAAATATTTTAGTGATTCATTATTAATGGTATTCTTATTTTGCGAACGCAATGTTTTTAGTATCTTCAATTGCAATTAGAACATGGTTATCGATTTTGACTTTCTTATAGAGTTGCTTCTTGAAATGCAGAAAATTGTGAGAACAAAATTACAAGATTAGTAAAATTTTGCGAATCAATAATTTTACAAAAATAACAAATTACCCAATTATTAATACTTATGGTGAAACACTGACAAATTTCGTACTAAATAACCTCGATCTTCACTACATTTGTAGAAAGTTACGATTCGGTAGCGTGATATATGCATGAACACCGGAATTTTCTTTTCCAAGTATGGTTTTCGCATTCTTCAATGTATTTCAACTATCTAACCATTAATGTCTCAAAAAAAAAATCAAAATTGTTTTGAACTTCCTCTTGAGGAAGAAAAAGAAAATCTAGAGAAGCAATGATCACGAGGAATCCTCGATTAAATTCTGTTGCAGTTGCGAGCCTGTTCGAAATTCAACATCCACTGTCTGGAGCATCCATTGTATCCATCAGGGGAGAGTCAACGGCCAAGGCAAAACAGCGTTTTCGTTGGCTCGAGCATTTCGCTTCTGCCAAATGATCAAAACACCCCACGCCGTGCAAAAAGCGCTTTCGATTTGCAGAGTCTTGTGCACGCCGAATGTACAGTTCAAAATTCAATGGAAGAGCAGGAAGACACCGTGGACACGGAAACGGAGTTTCTGCCTTGTACGATTGGTCAGAGTGCGAGTAACAGGAGACTGAAGCCCTTCAGCGAATACCCCAAGCTCTCGAGATCATTTCAACGCGAGCGGGGCGCCAGTATATGCCACTTCGATAGAACGGACGTGTTGGCGCGACCTTTGCAACGAGAACGTGGAATGAGCATCTGCCACTTCGATAGAATGGACGTTCTGGCGAGGCCACTTCAGAGAGACAGAGGAATGAGCATTTGTCACTTCGACAGAATGGACGTACTCGCTCATCCTAGCAGCAACTACAGAGGCAGTCGTGCAAGTATCATTAGCAACGCTGAAAAACTTGAGAACCTCGGTAGAAGCCTTCAACGCGAAAGTCGGGCTAGTATGTTCTTCAACAATTCTGTTGACAAACCTCAAACTGGATACATGGAGAACTTTCAGCGTGGTGGACACAGAGACTCGAGGCTGAATGTTGCGAACCTGGAGAGGGCGGAGAATATAACGAGGTTCTTGCAGAGAGACAGTCGTGCCAGTCTTGGGAATAACGAAAGGGGGATGATTGAGAATCTTGGGAGAAATCCTACTGCTGGTCAGAGTGCTGGAAGCATCGGCAGTGGCAGCAGGGAAAGAGGAGCTTCTATATGCCCCTATGATCGACCTTCTTGTAGTAAAACTCCCGATGTCGTTCTTGGGTACAAGGCAACTTGTGTCTAATTTCGGGGAGGATTCCAACGACTCTCGGAATAGTCGTCGTCCCTGGATGACGTGAGTCTTCAGCACGAAAGTCGGGCTACTATGTGCTTCAATAATTCTGTTAACAAACCTTAAACTGGATACATGGAGAACTTTCAGGGTGGTGGACATAGAGAGTCGAGGCTGAACGTGGCGAACCTGGAGAGGGCGGAGAATATAACGAGGTTCTTGCAGAGAGACAGTCGTGCCAGTCTTGGGAATAACGAAAGGGGGATGATTGAGAATCTTGGGAGAAATCCTACTGCTGGTCAGAGTGCTGGAAGCATCGGCAGTGGCAGCAGGGAAAGGGGAGCTTCTATATGCCCCTATGATCGACCTTCTTGTAGTAAAACTCCCGATGTCGTTCTTGGGTACAAGACAACTTGTGTCTAATTTCGGGGAGGATTCCAACGACTCTCGGTATAGTCGTTGTCCCTGGATGACGTGAGTCTTCAACGCGAAAGTCGGGCTAATATGTGCTTCAACAATTCTGTTAACAAACCTTAAACTGGATACATGGAGAACTTTCAGGGTGGTGGATATAGAGAGTCGAGGCTGAACGTGGCGAACCTGGAGAGGGCGGAGAATATAACGAGGTTCTTGCAGAGACACTGTCGTGCCAGTCTTGGGAATAACGAAAGGGGGATGATTGAGAATCTTGGGAGAAATCCTAGTGCTGGTCAGAGTGCTGGAAGCATCGGCAGTGGCAGCAGGGAAAGGGGAGCTTCTATATGCCCCTATGATCGACCTTCTTGTAGTAAAACTCCCGATGTCGTTCTTGGGTACAAGGCAACTTGTGTCTAATTTCGGGGAGGATTCCAACAACTCTCGGAATAGTCGTCGTCCCTGGATGACGTGAGTCTTCAACGCGAAAGTCGGGCTAATATGTGCTTCAACAATTCTGTTAACAAACCTTAAACTGGATACATGGAGAACTTTCAGGGTGGTGGACATAGAGAGTCGAGGCTGAACGTGGCGAACCTGGAGAGGGCGGAGAATATAACGCGGTTCTTGCAGAGAGACAGTCGTGCCAGTCTTGGGAATAACGAAAGGGGGATGATTGAGAATCTTGGGAGAAATCCTACTGCTGGAAAGAGGAGCTTCTACATACCCCTATGATCGACCTTCTTGTCTTGTAGTAAAACTCCCGATGTCATTCTTGGGTACAAGCCAACCTGTGTCTAATTTCGGGGAGGACTTCAAAGACAGTATGTTCTTCAACGCGAAAGTCGGACTAGTATTCAACAATTCTGTTGACAAACCTCAAACTGGATATATGGAGAACATTAAGCGTGGCGGACACAGAGACTCGAGGCTGAATGTGGCGAACCTGGAAAGGGCGGATAATATAACGAGGTTCTTGCAGAGAAACAGTCTTGCCAGCCTTGGGAATAACGAAAGGGGGATGATTGAGAATCTTCGGAGAAATTCAACGGTAGCAGGGAATGAGGAGCTTTTATATGCTCCAATGATCGACCTTCTTGTAATAAAATTCCCGATGTCGTTCTTGGGTACAAGACAACCTGTGTTTAATTTCGGGGAGAATTCCAACGGCTCTGGGAATAGTCGTCGTCCCTGGATGACGTGACTCTAAAGTGAGTCTTCAACGCAAAAGTCGGGCTAAACTGTTCTTCAACAATTCTGTTGACAAACCTCAAACTGGATATATGAAGAACTTGCAGCATGGTGGATATAGAAACTCGAGGCTGAATGTGGCGCATATTACGATGTTCTTGCAGAGAGACAGACGTGACAGTCTTGGGAAATAACGAAAGGGGGATGATTGAGAATCTTGAGAGAAATACTACTGCTGGTCATGGGTGATGGAAGCATAGGCAGTGACACCAGGGAAAGAAAAATTTATATATACCCCTATGATCGACTTTCTTGTAGTAAAACTCCCGATGTCGTTCTTGGGTGCAAGGCAACCTGTATCTAATTTCGGGGAGGATTTCAACGACAGTATGTTCTTCAACGCGAATGTCGGGCTAGTATGTTGTTCAACAATTCTGTTGACAAACCTCAAACTGGATATACGGAGAACATTAAGCGTAGCGGACACAGAGACTCGAGGCTGAATATGGTGAACCTGGAGAGGGCGGATAATATAACGAGGTTCTTGCAGAGAGACAGTCGTGACAGTGTTGGGAATAACGAAAGGGGGATGATTGAGAATCTTGGGAGAAATTCTACTGCTGGTCATGGGTGATGGGAGCATCAGCAGTGACACCAGGGAAAGAGGCGCTTCTATATGCTGGCTATGATCGACCCTTCTGTAGTAAAACTCCCGATGTCGTTCTTGGGTACAAGGCAACCTGTGTCTAATTTCGGGGAGGATTCCAACGACTCTCGGAATCGTCGCCTTCGCTGGATGACGTGACTCTCCTAGGCGCTCACGGGCATACGCAGTACCATCGCCATTGGACCCTCTTCGGGTCCTAGTTTTATTGTTCCTCTTGTTCTAGTCGATAAACCCGAAAGTCAAGATCATCTGTCTTCTTTGACAAGTCCAACCGACGGTGCTGGAGCGATGGAAGCAACCCCGACGACAAACGAGAATCTACGAAACCGCTGAAGGGGATTAAAAGCATTTAATCCTAAATATTCCCAGTGAAAATATTTCTCTGAACATCTCTGAAATTCTCTGAATTCCCATCCGAACCCTAACGTTTTTCTGGACATTTGTTGAGATATCTTGAAAATATTTTGTAATAAATCATGAGGTATTTATTCAGAACTAAAAATGGCTGAGATGTTTCGCGAATGTTTAGGAAATTCAGATAAAAATGTTGGAAAGTCTAAAAATCTGTAAAACGGTCAGGTTATAGTTTTTTTTTTTTAAATTTTTCAGAGAAGTTATCAAAGAAATATTTTCACCAGCTTTGGGAATTAAATGTTCGTCGGGTTTTGTAGTGATCAAAAGACGCTAGCGTCTTTACGCCAATTTCTGATATTCTTGTATTTTTTTTCTTGTTCTACCCTTCGTACTTACAGTTTATGGAGAAATCAATCGAATCACCAACACAGATTCCTTCGAACATGGCAGCTAAACTGCAGATAAATAATTCATTTATGTCTACGTTTATTGTCAGAATGAAACAGATGCTCAACGGGGGTCGGAGCTTAAGAGAGAACCATTTATTTTGGATACATTTTTGATGAACCAGTAACTCCGCCAGACATTAGGATGTGGCGAGTATTCTTGAGCCTTTGGATTGGGTTTCTAGTTGAATATTCAGGTATCGAGTAATGAGGATCCGTCCTTTTATTAGATCAATGTGTCACGGAGGGTCTTTCAACCGGTTTTCTCACAATTTATTGAAAATCATAAGAGGTTTGAGAGGATTATCATAAGGAAGGGGAAAAACTTTGTGATCAGAGTGTAAAACTTTGCAGTCTGATAATATTACCCTTAGGGCATTAATCCCATTCATCTTTGAACTTTCGTATCTCAATTTAGCGAAGAAAATTCATGGAACTTTAGTATAATTTAGTACGAGATGGTATTCGTTATTCTCTCGATTTTACATTTATCTTGGTGAATTATTCGCGCGTAAAACTTTTGTTCCACTTGAAAATCATTCACTACCGTTAACAAAAGATGTTGAGACGGACGTCCGCGATGCTCGGCACACCGGAATAATTTTCAAAGCTCTGTTATCGACAGCCCGGGACACATATTGTTCAGAGAACTCTAGGGACTGTGCAAAAGAGTCGTATGAAAAATAATGGCTTCCTGACAAGCCTATCTAAGCGAAAACGTCAATATCGTAAATTGTTGATCTTCGCAGTGAAATTTTGACGAATACATATTTTATTTTCTATCGAAAAATCGTATTTTTCTGATTCAAACATTCGTAGATTCTTTTGATGATCTGCAAGCTTAGATCAAAGAACCAACAATACTTTACACTCAGAGAAATCGTAATAGTAAGGTAAATGTCCCCATTCCCGTCCATGCTCCCTCTGCCGACCACTTCGACGGAAATAATTATTTACACGAGTGCTGCGCAAAAATAACAACAATTGAGCATAGTACAATATTCCGAGGACCCTATGTGTGAGAGTATTGCAACGTAAAGAGTAAATACAATAACACAATCCAAGTTTTGTTCGTATTTCCAAACGCTGTCGCGAACCGAGCGTATTCTTAACAGTGAGGTTAAATTCCGTCGACCGCTTCAATAGTCCGTACTGCATCCAGAATTTGTAAAAATCGAATAATTTTTAGTGCAAACGATAGATTATGAGTTCAATTACTGATCCAGCAAAAAAAAAAGTTATAAATAATTTATTTTTCATTTTTTTTACGGTGGTCGAAGTTAGGCACAACGAAATGCCTGGCTGCCCCCATTACCGTAAACGTTATTTAGACAGTCAAAAAAATTTCTTTATTACAAGGTTTACTTTCTCGGTGATAAAAAAGATTGATATAATTCAATTCTTACAGGATCGCTGCGAAGGACTTGGACTTTTTTCCCTCACTGATCAAAATTTTGAAATAATTCAATTTTTACAGCATCGCAGCGATAAAAAAAAGTGTTTGTGGAGACGGAAATCTAACACAAGTTCCGAAAAACGAAATTTTTTTATAATTATGCAATAAAAATATTAATAGTACAATCCCGGATCATGTTTATTTATTTTTTAAAAATTTTATTACTCCTCGGGATCTCCGTTTCCCTAGTGGTCGAAAATGGGTTTCAATTTTTACAGCATCGCAACAAAAAAGTGTATGTGGAGACGGAAATGTAACATAAGTTCCGAAAAACGAAGTTTTTTATAATTATGCAATAAAAATATTAATAGTACAATCCCGGATCATGTTTATTTATTTTAAAAAAAATTTTATTACTCTTCGGGATCTCCGTTTCCCTAGTGGTCGAAAATGGGGTCATCGCTGGTCGGGATTGGGCACAGCTGTGTCGGCAGAGGGGACACTAATAAGCATGAATTAATCAGCCTCTATCTGGCGAAATAATTGGCGGAATCGATTGAATAAACCATTTTTAGAAAAAGAATTAACTGAATTTTACAGTGGTGCAAAAAAAATCTCCAAATTTACATTCGTCGCAATGAAAAAAGCCATACAGTTGTCTGGTTGGCCTTATAGGGTACGGGAATGGGGACATTGACCTTACAGTCAACTATACACTGTTAGAAAAAGCTGGAAGTTTTTATGCATAAACTCGTCATCTAAATTTAATGTGCAATTGTCTTGTAAGATTAATGTACTCCCGCGTAGAAAAAAAGAATCTTGTGAAGAATCTTTTAAAGAATCTTTAAAAAAGTCTTGAAAAAATCTTTACAGGAATCTTGAAAAGAATCACGCATAGGAGCCGGAGCAAGATTCTTTCCAGGATTCTTTTCAAGATTCTTTCCATCCGAAAGCGTTTTGAGAATCTTTGAAAGAATCTCAATGAAATTCTTCAGAGGAATCGAGCGAAACCTGTTGATCCTTTTCAAGATTTTTTCCATCCGAAAGCGTTCTGAGAATCTTTTAAAGAATCTTGAAAAGCGTCTTTAAGAGAATCGTGAAAAGATTCCGTCCATTAAATAGACAATCGATTCCTCTGAAGAATTTCATTAAAATTTTTTCAACGATTTTTCTATTTAATGGACGGAATCTTTTCACGATTCTCTTAAAGACGCTTTTCAAGATTCTTTCGAAGATTCTTTAAAAGATTCTCAGAACGCTTTCGGATGGAAAGAATCTTGAAAAGAATCCTGGAAAGCATCAACAGGTTTCGCTCGATTCCTCTGAAGAATTTCATTAAGATTCTTTCAAAGATTCACAAAACGCTTTCGGATGGAAAGAATCTTGAAAAGAATCCTGGAAAGAATCTTGCTCTGGCTCCTATGCGTGATTCTTTTCAAGATTCCTGTAAAGATTCTTTCAAGTTTTTTTTTAAGATTCTTTAAAAGATTCTTCACAAGATTCTTTTTTTCTACGCGGGCTGTTGTGGGAAAATTAAAGAAAATTATTAAAATTCAAGTACTTTTGCAAAAATTGAAGTAAATTATTGAATTTGCTGTACCATACATTAATTTTATATCACATTTGTATTTTAAATTTAATTTTTAATTTAGTCCTTGTACATTAAATTTCAAGTAGATTTTTTTTACAGTCTAAAGTGACAACTATTCATTTTTATTACATGCAACTATTTTTATAGTTACGATAACTACGAAAATAGTTATAGTAACTATTTGATAGTTGTGTCAACTATAAAAAAATTGTTGTTCCAACCATAAATGAATAGTTGTCATTTTTTTAGTTACTAATACAATAATTTTCTCTCAGTGTACAGAATTTACAAATAACTCAAAATCAAAGTATATTAAATCTCAGTGGATTTTAGGGGCTTTATAGAAACCTGATTATGTGGGACAGAAGGGATTAAGTCGGTTTAATGCGACAGTAAACTTTGAAACTATGTTGACGAAGTTTCCTTGCGTTTTCAGCATCTCTGCTACAACTTTGAGTCGTTCGTACTTTAGCTTAATTCTCTCGTCCGGAGTTAGCGTCACTGATCGATGTTAATCCTCTCATCCTAATTATTTCTCTCTCCTGTTCACCTAAACATTCGCATATCATCACGATCAACAAATATATATAAATAGAGCCCTACATCAACGACGAAAAAAATTTAAAAAAAGCGTTCTCTACATTTTACATAAGAATATATTGTATTAATAATTATAATCAATCTATTAAACAAATATGTAGATAAATTGCATACGATGCAAGACATATATTGTTATAACGTTTATCGATAAATAACGCAGATTTAACGAAAGTAATGTCCGATATTTTCGAAGGGCCTAAGTATTTTTTTACAACTCTGAAGGGACATAATTTAAAAAAAGAAAATATGTAATCAAATAAGCAAACTCTTCACCGTGATAGATCTATAAATCATACGAACGCTTATATCTAATACATAAACGAAATGCTAATACAGTTCTTTTTTTTTGCATCGTTTTCATGAGAAAGTAAGATGCGATTTAAATGCAAATGGGGTGTAAATAAACGTAAAATATCTTGTGTAATGCATTCCAACGTGTACAGAAACCTACCACCTATAAAGTAAGCCTGGGTACAAGAAAACCCTTTGAAATGTCACATGTTACTTTCAAATTATACTACTGCTGTCTCTGTACTGTAGATCTTAGAGAAGACTGTTGTGATCGGACCATTTGTAACTTCGGAAAATGTATATTCAAATTGCTTTCATTGAAGCGTCGCACGAGTAGCGAAAAATTCAATCTTGTATCTATGATAGAAAGTAACTTTATGAAATTCTTTATCTTGCTGAAGGACGGTCTTCTCTTCCACTCGTCCTGACTGTAGTTTCATTTATCGTTCATCATCTATACATACATTTTGCTAGAAGGACAAAAACTCTAAAAACGACCATTACCATTTTTTTTTCAATCTTAATTTCGGTAAATTCGATTTCAATAATTTTGTCGTTGTATTAACGTCGCTAGTGTTACATTAGCTGGACTATACAAATTTGGAAATTTTTCTATTCGACTCAGACCAGAATCTTTTTTTTTAATGATCTACAATAAAAAAATTGTGCAAACATTTTTTTTTATCATTCTAAACCTTTTTTTTTTAAATTCTCACATTCTAATTTTTCGACTTAAACTACACAGATACAGAGTTGGGCAGCAAAAATTACTTAGTTCAGAAATTACTGCTTTAATTACAATTACCTTCAGTAATTGTATTGGATTTCAAATTAAATACAATTACTTTCAGTAGTTGTATTGGATTTCAAATTAAATACAATTACTTTCAGTAGTTGTATTGGATTTCAAATTACATACAATTACTTTGAGTAATTGTATTGGATTTCAAATTAAATACAATTACTTAGAGTAATTGTATTGGATTTCAAATTAAGTACAATTACTTAGAGTAATTGTATTGGATTTCAAATTAAACACAATTACTTTCTGTAATTGTATTGGATTTCAAATTAAATACAATTACTTTCAGTAATTGTATTGGATTTCAAATTAAATACAATAACTTAGAGTAATTGTATTGGATTTCAAATTAAATACAATTACTTTCAGTAATTGTATTGGATTTCAAATTAAATACAATTACTTTCAGTAATTGTATTGGATTACATTAAACACAATTACTTTCTGTAATTGTATTGGATTTCAAATTAAATACAATTACTTTCAGTAATTGTATTTACTTTCAGTAATTGTATTTACTTTCAGTAATTGTATTTACTGAAAGTATTGTATTTACATTACATATTTACAAAATGTATTGTATTTACATTACATATTTACAAAATGTATTGTATTTTGTATTTACAAAATACAATTACATTTTGTAATTGTATTGGATTTCAAATTAAATACAATTACATTTTGTAATTGTATTGGATTTCAAAATAAATACAATTACATTTTGTAATTGTATTGGATTTCAAATTAAATACAATTACATTTTGTAATTGTATTGGATTTCAAATTAAATACAATTACATTTTGTAATTGTATTGGATTTCAAATTAAATACAATTATTTCTAGTAATTGTATTGGATTTCAAATTAAATACAATTACTTCCAGTAATTGTATTGGATTTCAAATTAAATACAATTACTTCCAGTAATTGTATTGGATTTCAAATTAAATACAATTACTTTCAGTAATTGTATTGGATTTCAAATTAAACACAATTACTTCCAGTAATTTGTATTTTGTAATTTTCCATTACAATTTTGCCCAACTCTGCACAGATAATCTGGGTTCAAAAATTTGTATTATATTCTACAGATGAAATATCATAAATCATTTGAAAAAAACAACAAAATACTTTTGCTCTTTATACTTAAAAAATTTGTTTCAATGTAATAATCTTAAAAAATTACTTTAATAAATTCCCAAATTTGTATAGTTCAGCTAATGTGACGCGACGTTAATACTAAAAAAAATTGTGCTTGAATATATCGAAATGAAGAGAAAAAAAAATTTGTTTCAGTCATTTTTAGGGTGTTTGAAATTTGATGCAATGTTCCTAGAATGTCTGTCAGAAATATTTCAAACGATTGTACCATTGCACGAGTAGTAACTATTGTCTTTTTCCGGTCGCCTTTTACGATTCAGCTATGAATCTCTACGAAGATATTCTGAATCAGACCAAGCATTTAGACTGTTTAAATTAAGAGCGTATTAATCCGTCTTTGCTAGATATAGTTACGATAAGAAAAAAGAAAAAAAAATTTGGGAACTACGGGACCTTGTGCTGTCGAAGATGAATCGAAATATCTCATATAGTGCTCTTAGACATAGAATAATTAGATAACCTGTTATTATCTATAGAACGAAGAAGTATTTTAATTTATAACGAATATATAATTAAATTGTTACTCAGAGTGTCTCGTTTAAATGTCTCGTGTCATCTCTTCTCTTGTTTGTAACACTAAATAATGACGAATTAAGGCACTTATAGCACTACACACTGGTAACATTAATTTTGTTAAAGTTTTAATCAACAAAATATTGAAAATTCATTTAAAAAACACTAAATCTGGTGGGTAGACGGTGTAGTTGCCTTAAATTTTCTCGCCTGAAGGACCAGAAACCGACAGCTTTACTATTTCAAAAGTACACAAAACGATAAGAATAAAATATTCTACAAATATGATGTAAAGAAATTTTAATAATTCTTTATTTTAAATTAAGATAGGGACCCGTGACACTTAGTATTGTCTCTTTTTTGAGACCTATCAGGTTGCGTCCTGACGTAAAGAATCATAATAATAATATCTAGCACTGTATAAGTAGAAAAATTAATCTAGTCGTAATAATGATTGAAAGAACGATCCGAAAATGCCAAATTATTTCTAATAAAAACTATTCGAGTCTCGTCGATAATTGACGAAACTTACGTATGTCGTGTATGCCATTTGCTCCGAAATAAATGATTATTTGCGAAATCTTCTGCAGACATTATTAAAATATACCACAGAACTTCCAATCCAAGTATCGTATCTTTTTATGGGTGAACAATGATTTCTGCCTTCCTACGATATACAAAATTCATTGTACAGGATTTTTCTTAAAGAATGGCAAAGGGAAGAATTGCATTATCTTATTGTATGTTTTATTCTTATGAATGTTCTTGAATGAACTTAAGGGATCTTTCGAGTGCGAAAAAATAAAAATCGATTTTTTTTTTCGTCTTATCCATTACGGTAAAAAATATCCTCTCAAATTTTTAAAGCGAAATTCGAAATACTTCGCCATACGTTATGGACCTGTCAACGCCGATTAGTCGTAAGTACACAATTTAGGTATGTGAAATTTCTACACTTGAAACTTTAAACGCGTTTTTCTCGAAACGACATTTTTCAAAACGGTGGACATTCTCCAGGGAACAATTTTCAAGCGATCGTTTTCAAATTTTAGGAGAACATTCTTCATGCTACTCCCCACATAGCACATAATATTGCCTAAATATTGCAGGAATATATCGAATATTTCATTACACAGGAATATTACCATAAGCTTCCAATCGAATATTCACAAATATTTAATTGCAATATTGTCAACTTAAAGTTCAGAAATATTGTTAAAGGTAAAACAATTGCCAATCATTTTTTAAATATTTCTGAACATTACCTGTGAAACGAACAATCCAATTTCTTCAACAATATTTCACAAAGTTTCGAATAAAAGGTTCCAGATTAGATTTTGCAAATATTACAATGAAACTTTTTTGCAACATTCCAATACGTTTCAAGTGGAAATTTCTAAACTAGTTTTAAAAAGTTGAATTTGTTGATAAAAAGAAATTTGCCTCGTTCAATTGAGTATCATTCGATTTGAAAAAACTGAAATTCAATCGGGAAGTCGTCATATAATTATTTGGAAATGGGGACAAATTCTGACAGAAATTGGAAGCCTCATTAGAATTGATTGGAAAACGCGGCACGGTATGAATCGATTTTTTTTACAAGATTGTTATGCACCAGAAATCTTCTAAAAGGTTGCTCAATCTTTATTTTTTAATTCATCAGTCTTTGTTGACAGAACACATGGGCAATAAAAGTATAACGTTTGTACAAGTAGTCGATAGTCTAGTGGTTAGCGTGATAGACATTAAGTCGTTAAATAGGTTTGATAGGTAGGTAGATGTAAGTCTTTGAAGCGAGAATTTACGTTTCTTTCAACCGCATTCCCCTCTGGAACAAATTTAGTTAATGAAACTCTAATATTGTTATATATTTTTGAAACAGGATCGCTTTTTAAAATTACCCATCGTTAATTCGACGTGGATGTACTACATAGGTGAGGTTGTGAGTTCGATTCCTGGACGGGATTTTTTTTTTTTTTTTTTTTTCAATAAATAATATTATTATCGAGGACATCCAATGGTACTGCTTAAAAACTCGCAATCCAAAAATTATATTAAAAACGGTAGAATTTCTTACGAATTAGCCTTGGGCAAAAAATGTAATATTAACACAATATTACTCTGTAATATTATTGAAATATTATATTTGCAACGTTTTGAGCGGACATTGCAAGATTTCTACAATATTTTAGAAATGTTTTAAACATCTGTCACAATATTTTCGCAATATTGCATCATTGCAAAGGAATATTTCGAGAATGTTTTAGAAATATTTCGGTGCTATGTGGGTCTCTATCGTGCTATGGAAGCTTTTTTTTTTAAATCTTCCCATTTTTTTTAAAGAAAAACTGTCGAAAAAAACGGCTAAAATCGGTACTTTTTGTTCAAACCGCCGCCATTTTGTCAATTTTGATTTTAAAAAAAGCCTCCATAGCGCGATAGCCAATCGCATACTAATTAATAATCCTTTGGGTTTTTTTACGTATGTCGTGTATGCCATTTGCTCCGAAATAAATGATTATTTGCGAAATCTTCTGCAGACATTATTAAAATATACCACAGAACTTCCAATCCAAGTATCGTATCGTTTTATGGGTGAACAATGATTTCTGCCTTCCTACGATATACAAAATTCATTGTACAGGATTTTCCTTAAAGAATGGCAAAGGGAAGAAGCTCTTTGTTGAGGCTAAACGAGGCGGAAACGATTCCAGCATCCCAAACGTGCACACGTGATATAGACACGCTGAAGTTCCTCGAGAAAGATTGATAGACTGGAAGACCTTGTTGGTTTTCTACCTACGGATGGAAATTCTGACAACAGAACCCATAAACCTTCAGGATGTCTCTTACGTACAGTACATATCACAATTTTCTTTTCTTATCTTATTTTTTTAAATGATCACGATTTTAGTATTAGCTTCGATGATATTTTCTTATGAATTTTTTTCGGAGATACGTTTTGCTTCCTCATAGAGGAAGCTTTGTTTTCGTGAAAATTTTTTTTTTCGAGATTTTCATGTCAGTACACTCAGAATGGTCCAAAACATCGAGAAAAATGATTTAGAAAAAATGTCTGTATGTGTGTGTGTGTGTGTGTGTGTATGTGTGTGTGTATGTTACACAATCGAAAAATGTAAACCTTTATAACTCGGGAATGCCTTGAGATATCAAGCTGAAATTTGGACCATAGATAGAGGGATCAAGCCTCATCGTTCATGCAAATTTTTGTTAAAATCCACTTCATAGTTAAATTATTACGCGTTTTTTAATTTTTTGAAAAATGTCTGTTTACGCGATAACTCTTTCAATTTTCGAGATATTGATCTAAAAATTGGTATGAATTTGAGCTTTCATATGTCGGTGATCGCTATTGAATTTGGTTAAGATCGGTTGAGCCGTAAAAATTTTATGATGTTTTGAATTTTTCAAAAAATTGACATCGCTCTATTGTAACTTTTGCAAAACTTAAGATAGCGAGCTCAAATTTTGTATATAAATAAAACAATATTCAGCCATTATATATGTATAATTTAGTGACGAACGGTATGAAATTTTTGATTTTATGGAATGTTGAATTATTTTTTAAAATATACATTATCACATTCACTTCGGAAACGCTCTAATAATCACGAAATAACGCAATAACGAAATAGAAAAAGCGAATCCACAACATGTATATTTATCTAATTAAAACAAGGATGCAAAGTAGAACCTTGCACATTGCTTCCTCATTATTTTTCGCATTTTACAAAGCTTCCTCTATGAGGAAGCCAAAAATTGAATAACATACTTCCTCATAGAGGTAGCTTTGTAAAATGCGAAAAATAATGAGGAAGCAATGTGCAAGGTTCTACTTTGCATCCTTGTTTTTCTTTCAACTCAGTGCACTGTTAAAAATATTTTGAAAATTAATATATGTATTGGAAGTTCTTTTTCAGATACAGTATATTAAATTTAATTTAATATATTAATATATTAATATATTAATTTAGTATATTAAATTTAATTTAGTATACAGATATGTCGCAAAATTCCAATAATTATATTATAAATACAAGTTTTATGAAGTATTTAGTATACTGTATATTAATTTTACAACAATTTTTTCGTATATTAATTAACATTTGTGTATTACATTTAATATACCCGTATTCGCAAAAAAACTTCCAATACTTTATATTAATTTTCATACAAAAATTTCTAACACTGTGTATTGTTGAAACTATTAGTCACTCGAAACATGTATATGGGGCATTCCATCCTGATTCGACCTGGGTCTGACCCTCGACCTCTCCGATTTGGCTCGTAATTTTTTGTAGGATTGGTTAGAACCTCAAATGCACCAGATTTTATTTTTTTATTTTTTCTATGCAAATTTTTTTTTTAATACTTTTTTAAAGTGACATATCGAATGCCCTAATTTGAAAATCTGAAAAAATTCTGAAAAATACTTTGTTGAATATCAAAATTTTCTAGCTTATAGCCAAAGGGAGCAAAAATTTTGTTTTTATAGTTTTTAAGCTTTTTTGATTTAAAAAAATTATGAAAAAATAGAAAAAAAAAATTAATCTACTACAAGCGTTTGGTCAAACGTTTATTTATGTGAACTCGGATTTTTTGGAATTTGTTCAGATTTTTAGGAATTTGTTAAATCTTTCTGAACTAAGACTATTCTAGCACCATGTATGCCACATTCTAGCACCAGCATGCCATAAGCCGGTTTAGTTCGCGTGGCCACTCTGTTTTCGGTGTTTTTTTTATTATTTTTATTTTATTTTATTTTTTAAAATTTTTATGTTAATTTATATTTGTATTGTTATATCTTCATTTATATTCCATTATGTAATTTAGTCCGGTTTCCTTTTTGCCAGCATTGTATTAATTTTCAAGGGCTTGTCCCGTCCAATGTAAAATAAATTAAAAAAAAAAAATAAATAAATAAATAATAAAAAAATCTGAAAAAATTCTGAAAAATACTTTATTGAATCGCAAAATTTTCTAGCTTAGAGCCAAAGTGTGGAAGATTTTTCTTCACATAGATTTTAAATTTTTTTGATTAAAAAAATAGAAAAAAAAAATATTAAAAAAAAATTTGCATAGAAAAAATTAAAAAAATAAAATCTGATGCATTTGAGGGTCGAACCAAACCTACAAAAAATTACGAGCCAAATCAAGGAGGTCGAGGGTCAGACCCAGGTCGAATCGTGATAAAATGCCTCATATATTAATATCCCTTATTTTTTTGCTTCCTCATAAAGAAAGTTTTGTTTTCATGAAGTTTTTTTTTTTTTAGAAAATCAGTCAAGGATGTAAAAAAATAATATACGTCACTGGAAATGAAACTTCCAGTGACGTAAATATTATATCTACGAATTTATTGGGCTGTTGCCAACAAATGAAAATGTTCGAAAAGAGATAAGTATTTCCTGAACGATTGTATTTTTAAATTGTAAAAAAAAAAATTACTAAAGCTCCGTTCACGTAACGCTATAAATTAGCAAATTTTGAAAAACAGCCAAGAGATTGACCCAAAAAAAAGTGGTATGGTTGGTAAAAATGCCTTTTATATAATAGAATATCACCAGGCGAAGGAAATGCGGTGGAGTCTGTGAAGGATCCTGTAGCGATGTTACCTAACTCGTCCTGAGTAAGAAACTCTGAACTCGTTGCGTTTACCAAACGAAACTTCCGGCTTCGTTACTTTACGGTCTCACTGCATATTTTTAATTACTTTCTTGTGTTATTTTTAATTACATTTTTCAGTCAACATCAATCCTGTTATTTATCAAACGTATTTTTTTCATTTGTTTTCCTTTTAGTTTTGTCTAGTATAGATCCAGGGTTTTTATTTTCGATTAGTAATTTTACTTCTTTTTAAATTCTATTCCACAACTATACCTTTAGATTTTGGTTTTATTGTCGTTGCTTAATTATTTAGTATTTTTTCATGCAGTCTCATTTTTTTGCGTAATCTTCGCTGTTAGAAAAGACTGGAAGTTTTTATGCATAAATTCGTCATCAAAATTTAATATCCCAAGTAAAAAAATTATATATAGTCCGACATATGGAATTGGGCATATATAGTCTGTATAAACTCTATATACAATCTATATGCAATTTATATATAAGATCACCTGTAAAGTTGGGTTTATGTATAAATTGTATATAGATTTTATAAGAACTATATATGCCCAATTCTATGTTTAAAACTATATATATTTTTTATATACTCTATATATAATTTTTTTACTTGGGATACAATGGTGATATAAAATTCATGTACTTTTCCAGTAAAATTAAAGCAAATTATTAAATTTGACGTACTTTTACTGCAAAATTAAAGTAAATTATTGAATGTGCTGTACCTTACATTAATTTTACATTACACTTGTATATTAAATTTAATATACTAGTTCATGCATAAAAACTTCCAGTAAAAGTACATTAAATTTCAAGTAGATTTTTTGTACAGTGTTATTGTATGTTTTATTCTTATGAATGTTCTTGAATGAACTTAAGGAATATTTCCAGTGTGAAAAAATAAAAATCGATTTGTTTTTTCGTCTTATCCATTAGTATATACGATCAAAAATATCCTCTCAAATTTTTAAAGCGAAATTCGAAATACTTCGCTGGCATACTTTATGGACCTGGCATCGCCGATTAGTCGTAAGTACACAATTTAGGTATGTGAAATTTCTACACTTGAAACTTTAAACGCGTTTTTCTCGAAACGACATTTTTCAAAACGGTGGACATTCTCCAGGGAACACTTTTCAAGCGATCGTTTTCAAATTTTAGGAGAACATTCTTCACGCTACTCTCTATCGTGCTATGGAAGCTTTTTTTTTTAAATCTTCCCATTTTTTTTTAAAGAAAAACTGTCGAAAAAAACGGCTAAAATCGGTACTTTTTGTTCAAACCGCCGCCATTTTGTCAATTTTGATTTTAAAAAAAGCCTCCATAGCGCGATAGCCAATCGCATACTAATTAATAATCCTTTGGTTTTTTTTAGATCAAATTTGCGACCCCTAGGATGTCCACCATGAGGCTATCTTTTTTATCAACATTATTTTCAACAATTAAAAAAAAATATTTAATCAATAAAAATCGTCTTATAAAAAATCATTTTCTGTCATTCATGATTACCTTAATATGTCATAAAAATTTCAGATTGATCGGCGTATATTAAACGTCCGAAAAAAAATCGGGAAAATAGGCTATTTTTCGGGTCGTCACACTGGAAAGATCCCGTAAACATTTTAGTATTTGTGCAAGTTTTGGAGAAGTCGTGAACTGATGTTTCTTCTATATGTACATGAAAGCTACAGAGCATTAATTTACGAGTGCACGTCGAGCAGATACTGCGGCTTATGCGGGAATGTTGTTGAGAAATATATTCACTTGTTAACAAGAATGTTTGGAAGCAGAGAAACCGCAAGAGGACCAGTTTCATCAGCATATTGAGATATATACTCGCATACATCCCCAACCAACATTTTAATTAGAATTTAAAAACTTCGTGATGATAGAAGATCCCGAAAAAAAATCGACGTCATTCAAGACACTTCAACAATTTATTTATATATTAATAAGTTCTCATTAAAATATTCAACAAATTTTGAAAACTATTGTATTAGAAGAGTCAACGAGCGTATTTTATATGAAAAAGAACCTTTTTTTAAACTAATTTATGAATAATTTTTTCATTTTATTATTATCGATATTAAAATATTTAATGTTAGTAATTTTCCATGTCCAAAAATATATCTATGAACTACTCAATTTCTGATGGTATCAAACTTTTAATTGTACAAATCATATGAAAAAGAACCTTTTTTTTGGCTAATTTATAAATAACTTTTTCACCTTATTATTATCGATGTTAAAATACTTAATGTTAGTAATTTTCCATGTATAAAAATAAATCTATGAACTACTCAATTTCTGATGGTATCAAACTTTTAATTGGACAAATCATATGAAACAGAACCTTTTTTTTGATTAATTTATAAATAACTTTTTCACCTTATTATTATCGATGTTAAAATACTTAATGTTAGTAATTTTCCATGTATAAAAATATATCTATGAACTACTTAATTTCTGATGGTATCAAACTTTTAATTGGACAAATCATATGAAAAAGGACCTTTTTTTGGCTAATCTATAAATAACTTTTTCACTTTATTTTTATCGATATTCAAATATTTAATGTTCGTAATTTTCCATGTATACAAATATATTTATGAATTACTTAATTTCTAATGGTATCAAACTTTTAATTGGACAAATCGTATGAAAAAGAACCCTTTTTTGGCTAATTTATAAATAGCTATTTCACTTAGTTTATTATTATCGGTATTCAAATATTTAATGTTCGTAATTTTCCATCTATAAAAATATATTTATGAACTACTTAATTTCTGATGGTATCAAACTTTCAATTAGACAAATCATAAGAAAAGAAACTTTTTTTGGCTAATTCATAAATAACTTTTTCATTTTATTATTATCAGTATTAAAATATTTAATGTTCGTAATTTTCCATCTATAAAAATATATTTATGAACTACTCAATTTCTGATGGTATCAAACTTTCAGCTAGACAAATCATATGAAAAAGAATCTTTTTTTGGCTAATTTAAAAATAAACTTTTCACCTTATTATTATCGATATTAAAATATTTAATGTTAGTAATTTTCCATGTCTAAAAATATATCTATGAACTAAACAATTTCTGATGGTATCAAACTTTTAATTGGACAAGCATTGTGCATGCTTAATAATTCTGCAGCATCGACACGCGCCTGTCGTCAATTTACGTGCAGAGAACGACGCTTCTCTGAGCTACATACAGATTTCGAAAGTTTCACGTGAAATTAGCAAGGAAATTGTGGGTATAACATTGGAGACGACTAAACCCAAATGCTGCATCGATTTAGCATAGCTAGGCTTTCCATTCTGCTCTACGTATACTATATCTATAATAAATTTCATCTCACTGCCATTGCAATAAGATAACTATAGTGCTATTAGTAAATTGTGCATCAACGTTCCTGAAAGCCGTGACAGTAGAATTTTGAGGTATTAAACTTTATGAGCCGTTTGGGCAGTAATAAATGAAGTTGAGAGTTAGTGGCGGACAGAGAAGTCATTGGAGCATACTTTATAGGTATATTTCGCCGTTACTAATGTACATACTTGTACAATAAATTTTACCATTGCACTGAGAAAAAACAATGTAGAAATTAACTAAATCGACGTTTGCCTTCGTTTAAACGAATTTCTCGTTTAGGACAACCAAATGTTTATTTTCTTCAATAATTATTTGATTCAGTTGATTAAAATATATTTGCGGTAACCAAATTATTTGTTATACCAACTAAAAATTCATTCGAACGAGGGTGAACGCTGATTTTGTTCATTTTAACATTTTTTTTTCTCATTGTACATCTAAATCGGAAATCACACTAGGGATTCATTTTTGTGTAACAATTGTCGTTCCTTAAGTGCCAGGAAATAATTATAGTGAATAATGGGTTGAAAGTCTCCATAATTTTGGTAAAAGGCCGTTTTGGTGTTAAAAGGCCGTAAACGCGAAAAATAAAATATTCATAAAATTCTGCCACGCATGTCTCGGAAACTTTGCATCCTATCCAATAAAGTACAAATATTTTCTTGATCATTCCAAATCTATTGTTTTTTAAATGCTTAAATTCTAATTTTTCGACCAAAACTCCACAGATTTCTGGGTTAAGAAATTTGGCAACGAATTATTTCTCCCCGTGTTGGATTCCAAGTAAAAAAAAAAGAAACTTTCCAAAGATTTAGTAAAAATCTGCATGTGCTGATAAAAATATTTTCCATTCATGCATTGTGCAGAGTTTAACAACCTTCCAATATCACGATGTCAGAATCCCCCCTCCCCTATTTATTTCCATTCATAATTTACTCAGATAATTTGAAAACGTTGCAATAAAGTATAAAGACCAAACTCTTCCTTTATAAAATGATTTGCAATAAAAAATTGTACAAACATTTTCTTGGCTCATTCTAAATCTATTGTTTTTTAAATACTTGAATTCTTATTTTCCCACCAAATCTCCAGATTTCTGGGTTAAGGAATTTGGCAACCAATTATTTCTCTCCGTGTGGGATTTCAAGGAAAAAAAAGAAACTTTGAAAAGATTTACTAAAAATAAAAATTTTACAAACATTTTTTTTTATCATTCTATATCTGCTGTTTTTAGAATACTTGAATTCTTATTTTTCAACCAAAACTCCACAGATTTCTGGGTTAAGTAATTTGGCAACCAATTATTTCTCTCCGTGTGGGATTTCAAGTTAAAAAAAGAAACGTTCCAAAGATTTACGCTAAACAAAAATTGTACAAACATTTTTTTGATCGTTCTATATCTGCTGTTTTTCGAATACTTGAATTCTTATTTTGCAACCAAAACTCCACAGATTTCTGGGTTAAGCAATTTGGCAACCAATTATTTCTCTCCGTGTGGGATTTCAAGTTAAAAAAAGAAACTTTCCAAAGATTCACGAAAAATAAAAATTGTACAAACTTTTTTTTGATCATTCTAAATCTATTATTTTTTAAATACTTGAATTCTTATTTTCCCACCAAAACTCCAGATTTCCGGGTTAAGAAATTTGCCAACCAATTATTTTTCTCCGTGTGGGATTTCAAGTAAAAAAAAATAAACTTTCCAATCATTTACTAAAAATAAAAATTGTACAAACATTTTTTTGATCATTCTAAATCTATTATTTTTTAAATACTTGAATTCTTATTTTCCCACCAAAACTCTAGATTTCTGGGTTAAGAAATTTGCCAACCAATTATCTTCCTCCGTGTGGGATTTCACGTAAAAAAAAAGAAACTTTCCAACGATTTACTAAAAATAAAAATTGTACAAACATTTTTCTGTTTATTCTAAATCTATTATTTTTTAAATACTTGAATTCTTATTTTCCCACCAAAACTCCAGATTTCCGGGTTAAGAAATTTGCCAACCAATTATTTTTCCCCGCGTTGGATTCCAAGTAAAAAAAAGAAACTTTCCAAAGATTTACGAAAAATAAAAATTGTACAAACATTTTTTTGATCATTCTAAATCTACTGTTTTTCAAATACTTGAATTCTTATTTTCCCACCAAAACTCCAGATTTCTGGGTTAAGAAATTTGCCAACGAATTATTTTTCTCCATGTGGGATTTCAAGTAAAAAAAAAATAAGCTTTTCAATCATTTACGAAAAATAAAAATTGTACAAACATTTTTCTGTTCATTCTAAATCTATTATTTTTTAAATACTTGAATTCTTATTTTCCCACCAAAACTCCAGATTTCAGGGTTAAGAAATTTGCCAACCAATTATTTTTCTCCGTGTGGGCTTTCAAGTAAAAAAAAAAATAAACTTTCCAATCATTTACTAAAAATAAAAATTGTACAAACATTTTTTTGATCATTCTAAATCTATTGTTTTTTCAATTCTTGAATTCTAATTTTACGACGAAAATTCCACAGATTTCTGGGTTAAGAAATTTGCTAACCAATTACTTTTCTCCATGTGGGATTTCAAGTAAAAAAAAAAAAAACTTTACCAATCATTTACTAAAAATAAAAATTGTACAAACATTTTTTTGATCATTCTAAATCTATTGTTTTTCAAATACTTGAATTCTAATTTTCCCACCAAAACTCCAGATTTCTTTACTAAAAATTTGCATGTGCTGATAGAAATATTTTCCATTCATGCATTGTGCAGATCCAATATCACGATGCCAGAATCCCTTCCCCTATGTATTTCCATTCATGGATTACTCGTTCAGTCGTTCAAGACTCTGAATGAAATCACTTCTTTCACGCTGTTTGGCTACGCACGGCAGATTTTCGTGCGAACTGATTGCACAACTTTCTTGCTCAACGATGTGGTGGAAATCTATTCTACGGTTACCCGGGCTCGCGGAGTGTCGAATTGCCCACCAAGGTCTAGTCTATCCCGGGGGATTAGAATTGCCGCCGACTCGTACGCCACTATCCGAGCCCTGATGCCCCCGTTCCACTTACGGTTCTCTGATTTCGTTCTCGTCCCTTTCTCGTCCTTCGTCTTCGCAGTAGTCGTCATTGTGATTGTACTCCACCTCCTTCTCTATTTTCTGTCAGCCTTCTCTTCCTCGTTCTGGGTTCACGAACGTCCTAGACCTCCTCGAAAGAGCTTTCACTTTTCGTCTTCGACTTGGCCGACTTCCTCTTGCATTATTGGCTAGCCGGAAATCAAGGGTTTAGCTTTGTGACAAGTTCTCTTTAGTCATCTTATTTTTTTTTTAATAATTGAAAAAAAATTATTTAACGAATATTGAACATAAAATAATAGTAAATCATTATACACGCAAGGATAATTTAAATATGGACCAATATTTCAACAATTTTCTTCAGATCCTTTAAACATACATTGACAAACAATAGTTTGATTCGAACAAGATTTCGATCACCTTTTTTTTGCAATGATTAAAAAAAAATTATTTAACGAATATTTAATACAAAATAATAGTTAATTATTACACACGAAAGGATAATTTAAATATGGACCAATATTTCAACAATATATTTTCGAATCAAACAATAGTTTTTTTGCAATGATAAAAAACAATAGCACCTTTTTATTGCAATGTGAAAAAAAACTTATTTAACGAATATTTAATAGAAAATAATAATAAATCATTACACACGAAAGGATAATTTGAATACGGACCAATATTTCAACAATTTTCTTCGGATCCTTTAAACATACATTGACAAACAATAGTTTGATTCAAACAAGATTTCGATCACATTTTTTTTTGCAATGATTTAAAAAAATTATTTAACGAATATTTAATACAAAATAATAGTAAATCATTAGATACGAAAGGATATTTTAAATATGGACCAATATTACAACAATATTTCTTCGGATCCTTTAAATATACATTGACAAACAATAGTTTGATTCGAACAAGATTTCGATCACATTTTTTTTTGCAATGATTTAAAAAAATTATTAAACGAATATTTAATACAAAATAATAGTAAATCATTACGCACGAAAGGATAATTAAAATATGGACCAATATTTCAAAAATTTTCTTCGGATCCTTTAAACATACATTGACAAACAATAGTTTGATTCGAACAAGATTTCAAAACAGTGGAAATTCACTCAATTTGTATTACTATAATTTGTGGACTTCGCGTAATTTATAAAACGGGCCTCTCTTTAGTTTTTCATTTTTTTTCACGAGTTACCCCATTATTACAGTTACCCCACGAGTTGACCCTATTTTTGATATGTGAATAAAGCATGTAACAGAGTTAATTGTGACCTGAGGCTCTAAAAGAATTAGAACGATGGGACGTGACAGGAAAACGAGATAATTGTTAATGGTCCGAATGTTTACGGTCTTCGTTAGAGGAAATGCAATTGCCTTGTACGCTTGGGAATAATTACTGCTTTTATTCTCTCGGCACTGTTATTTTCACTGAATTCTACAGAATCGACATTCTTGCCAGAGAAAATTGGAAATTGGAAAATACGCTCACTTTTATCAACTAATTACATTTGAGTTAGTGCCAGGAGTAAAAGCTGATTTCAATTAGACTCTTTTACGCATCGACTCGCCATTTCATGTTCCCGAAAACAATGAGAGAGAGAAAAAACAAAAAAAAAAAATACTCCTTAAGGGAAAACAGTCATAATATATATTATGACTGGAATCACTCTAAAAGTACGTCGATAATTTTTTTAAAAATTTTGTAGTAAATTCTCTGTCCAAAAACGAAACTTTTGAGACTAGAACGAAAATCGTGGACAGTTTAGAATAGCAACTAAAAATAAAAAAATTTTACGGATGAATTTTATTTTTAGTTGCTATTCTAAACTGTCCACGATTTTCGTTCTAGTCTCAAAAGTTTCGTTTTTGGACAGAGAATTTACTATAAAAATTTTGAAAAAAAAATCAAACGACGTACTTTTTGAGAGATTTAAGTTTGAGGTATGTTAAAATTTTTTTTTTAAGTTTGTTTTATTTTTAGCTGATAATCCAGGCCTCGCCCCACTCTGGGTCTACGTTCAAAAATTTTGTTTTTAGACACAGAATTTACTGTAAAAAAGAAAAAAAATCGTCGACGTACTTTTTGAGAAAATCAAATTTTAGAATATTAAAAAAACACAATTTTTTTTTTTTAAATCTAAGAAAATTTCTAGAATGTTTTTTTAAATTGCTCTACAACATCTCAAAAGGAAAAAAAAGAAATGAGTGTCGCGACCCTGTCGATAACCGGTAAAATGCCTCATATACATCTTGACAATATTACAGAATCCACAAAAAATAATGTTATTGTTATTTAGAAAAAAATGCGATTTTCAATTCATAGAATATCAGTAGATAAATAATTGAGTTCTTAAACAACTTAATTTTGTCTTCTACTTGGAAAAGTTCTAAGATTTTGGATTATTTTTTGATCCACTGGACCAAAACTTTCTCAGCATCCAAGAGTTTATGTTTTTATAGCAAAATTAGTGATCTGTGGTTAATAAAAATTGTGCAGACCTTCTGTCTACATTTTTCGACCCGATAATATTCAAATCTGACAAACATACGTGTTGTGTGGAGACACGTAGACTGACTCAATGGTATATTACATATTTCATGAGATGCATGTGAAGATGTACGTCATATGCACGCGTGCGACAGCGGGAGAATTGGCTGAGGAAACCGAGGCAATGACTCCCAGTTCCGTTCTGGCCGCAGCCCAGAATCGATTTGTTCAGGTCGGCGACTAGTATGAGACAATGTTTGTCTCGGTTTCCGCACGCTTCAATCCCGAGACAATCCATGGCTTCGTTTGCTAACGAAATTATCGTCAGTTCACTCGTTACATAATCAATGTAAATAGTCTACACATTTTATCCACATTAAATGAACACATGCGTGAATAAAATGATCAATTTTCTGTACTTTATAAGAATATACTTAATTAACTCTTTGTGGATTACATCATTGAATTCCTGCGCAGGATTGGACAAAATGTATTTAAAGGGAACAAAAAATAATGAATGTTTTTCCACACTGTAAAAAAAATCTACTTGAAATTTAGTGTACTTTTACTGGAAGTTTTTATTCATAAACTAGTATATTGAATTTAGTACACAAGTGTAATGTAAAATTAATGGTACATTCAATAGTTTACCTTAATTTTACAGTAAAAGTACTTGAATTTTAATAATTCGCTTTAATTTTACTGGAGAAGTACATGGATTTTATAACACAATTGTATACTAAATTTCGATGACGAGTTAATGAATAAAAAATTCCAATATTTTCTAACAGTGCACTCGTTATTTATTTTTGCTTAAAATAATCAGTGGTTAAACTCGAAATAAATAATGATTGAAGAACCACTCGTTATTTAAATTTGAAATAAATAATAAGTGGAAATCTACTCGTTATTTAAATTCGAAAATAATTATGAGTCATTTTGTACTCATAATTTAAACACAAAATGAACGATGAGTGGATAAACAATCATTATGTAAAATCAAAATAAATTGTGAGTGAAATGAATTAATTGTATTCATAATATGAAGACGAATTGGGTTATTTATTTATATATTTTTTTTATATATTATAATATATATATTGCAAATATTAATATAATATAATATAATATAATATATTAATATTTGCAATATATATATTATAATATATAAAAAAAAATAAATATAAATAAATAACCCAATAATATAATATAATATAATATATTAATATTTACAATATATATATTATAATATATGCAAATATTAATTTAATTGCAAATGTCTAAGGTTATCCATTATATGAGTAAAATGTAGAATTTAACTTTTTTAGGACTTAAAAGCCCGACGAAAATAAATCGCACGTGTGTACGTGATTCACCAGTTGGAAAACAGTGGGATGTACTTTTTCTTCAAACCCTTCGTAGCTTCTGTAACATCTCCTAAAGTCGCAGTTACTTGGCGGAGCTTTACCACATGAAAAATAGACAACTGCCAAGCAACCACTCTCTTTCACATCCTTCCTTTATTTTCAGGACCAAAGCCGAAGCTCTAAGTCTCCGAGGGTAATAAAACAAAATTTGCTCGCCCTACGACACTACGAACGAAGTTTACGTCTTTTAAGAAATATCCTTGCAGTGTCAACACATCGAAACCTTAAAAAAACTTCGCCCTGAGCGAATGTCACGCACCTCTTTTTTTTATAGCATAATATAATATAAATTTAAAAAAAGATGCTTTTCTAGTTATTTTTCCTGTTTAGAAAATTTCAGTCGATTAGTTGAAATTTTACCTGAATTAGAGCAAAACGAAATTTTTTCGAAAAATTCAAAATCTCATAAAAACCGAACTGCTTTACTGATTTGGCCCAAATTCAATACCAAAGGTCGTATCACTTTGTTCAATTTTAACACGAAGTTTCAGCCCGATAGCTAAAAATTCGTTCGAGCTAGAGCATTTACATACTTTTTTCAAAATTTCAAAATTCTTATAAAAATGAATCCCATTAAGCGATTTTTGTAAAATTTATACCAATTGATGATTAGCCAGTACTGTACATGTTGTTTAAATTTTAACTGATTCGGTCGAATACTTCATAAGTTACAGTTATATGAATTTTTCTAAACCACTTTTCTCGACGTTTCAGACCATTTTAAACGTTTTGACATGAAAATTTCGAAAAAAATTGTGTTCATGAAAACAAAACTTCCTCTATGAGGAAGCAAAATGCTTGCAACCAAAGTTAGGAGCATCTATAATAAATATAGCACAAAAAGCATCATTTCCAGCTCAGTTCTGAATTACTGTTCGTAACTTTACATTATTTTTCGCATATATCAAGCATAAGTCAGGAATCCTCGTATCCTCTGGTAATACTCCTCGACTTACTGGAGACCCAGTCACCATTGAACATGACGATGCCTCTTGCCCTCTTTTCCATCTTTTTTATGCTCTCTTAAGGTTAGCCCAGAGAATCCTAGAGAGCGTTAGATGGTAGTAGCACGCAGAGGAAAATAGAGGATCAGGAAAAATAAACGAAAAACTGCTTCCCCTTCCCGCAATCTCCTTACATCCGGATCTCCCTCTCTTTCTCTTCCATCGCCTCTATTGTCCTTTTCCTCGTGTTTCTCCATCGTGCCAGTTTCCAGCGCCCAAAGAACGAATGTTTGCACGATTTCCTAGCAAGCTCCACCGAATCACGCCTTGACGAGTGTTCCACTCACGACCCTGGAAAAAAAAAACATTTACTTAAGGAAATGCGAAAAATAATAATAATAAAGCACTTTTGCTTATACTACTAACAATATCGAGCAAAGCTTTAAGAAGCAACGACATCGAAGAAGTATGCCTATTTTTTTGACGCGATTTATAAATAAAGCGAAATAACTAAAGAGAAATAACTTCGTTTTTATCCTTATCCATGTATTCACGAAAGAATTTCGGGCATTAATGTGTATAAATTCTAGCATTAAAAAAAACAGTAATTTCAGTCAGCTCGACGAAAATATAAAGCGTTTTTTTGTCAAAAGCCCTACACTGAGACAAGAAATTGGTTAGGCTTACTAAGATCTTGGTTATAAATTTAACCAAGAAAAAATTGGTTGGCGCAGCCAAGTTATTGGTTAAAAATTTTACCAAGAATAAATTGGTTGGCGCAACCAAGTTATTGGTTAACAATTTTATCAAGAAAAATTGATAGGCGCAACCAAGTTATTGGTTAAAAATTTGACCAAGAAAAAATTGGTCGGCGCAACCAAGCTATTGATTAACAATTTTACCAAGAAAAATTTGGTAGGCGCAACCAAGTTATGGGTTAAAAATTTCAACAAGAAAAATTTGGTAGTCGCAACCAAGTTATTGGTTAACAATTTTATCAAGAAAAATTGGTAAGCGCAACCAAGTTATTGGTTAAAAATTTTACCAAGAAACATTTGGTAGGCGCAACCAAGTTATGGGTTAAAAATTTCAACAAGAAAAATTTGGTAGTCGCAACCAAGTTATGGGTTAAAAATTTTACCAAAAAAAATTGGGTAGGCGCAACGAAATTATTGGTTAACAATTTTACCAAGAAAAATTTGGTAGCCGCAACCAAGTTATGGGTTAAACATTTCACCAAAAAAAAATTGGTAGTCGCAACCAAGTCATGGGTTAAAAATTTCAACAAGAAAAATTTGGTTGTCGCAACCAAATTATGAGTTCAACATTTAACCAAGAAAAATTTGGTAGTCGCAACCAAATTATGGGTTTTAAATTTCACCAAAAAAAATTTGGTAGTCGCAACCAAGTTATGGGTTTTAAATTTCACAAAATAAATTTGGTAGTCGCAACCGAGTTACTGCGTAAAAAATTTGCCAAGAAAAATTTGCTAGTCGCAACCAAGTTATGGGTTAAAAATTTAACCAAGAAAAATTTGGTTGACGCAACCAAGTTATTGATTAGGCATACTAAATACGACAACCAAGTTTTACCAAATCCTTGGTTATGTCAATCAATAACTTCATTGTACACTAATTTTTCTTGATAAAATTTTTAACCAAGTTTTACCAACACGTATAAAAAAAACCAGATATTTTCGTGAATTTCCAACCGTCGGCGTTGGAATATATGCCTCAAATGGAACATAAAGCATAATTCCCATGTTCACAGAATCACGATTTTGCGAATGTGGAATGTAATGTATGTTTGCCTGCTGTTGCAGCGGTTTTCGCGAGCTTGGAAAGCTCTGACAATTGAGGTTCCAAATTAATGACACCGGCGCTATCATACATCCCGACGATAATCGCTTGTTAATGACGGGCCTCTCGTCGACGGTTCGTTTATTACGAAGCGAGGAAAATCGCTGCAGCACGGTGGGTTCAATCAAATTTGAACTTCCCCTTGATTTGGGATCATCACTTCACTGGTAAATGACTGGTCATCGCAATCAACTTTTTTTATGGCCAATCAATTCATCGAATAAAATTTAATGGACGATTCGATAAATCGGTAATCATATTTATCGTGAATGGATATTAATATTCAATCAAAATTACATGTACAATCAATGCTAATTTCTTGTACATTTTTTAATCAACCGATCCAATGATTTACTACAATTTTAATATTTAACTTATCCAATATTTCAAATAATTTTAGGTAAACAAGAAATGATTTGTGGAATCAAAAATTTTTCATATTTTACTTTACTTTACTGGTCATCGCAATCAAATTTTTTTATGGCCAATCAATTCATCGAATAAAATGTAATGGACGATTCGATAAATCGGTAATCATATTTATCGTGAATGGATATTAATATTCAATCAAAATTACATGTACAATCAACGCTAAATTTTTGTCAATTTTTTTATCAACCGATCAAATGATTTACTACAATTTTAGTATTTAACTTATCCTATATTTCAAATAATTTTAGGTAAACAAGAAATGATTTGTGGAATCAAAAAATTTTCATATTTTACTCTTCTAAATTGTTGATTTTGTTGCTGTTGAAAGAATTTAAAAAAAAATAAGAATAAAAAAGTATTTTTATATTTTTTTATCATACAGAAATGAAAATTACAGGTGAGATGCAGTATTTTTTTAAAAAGATCATTACGCCGATTTAAAAAATCATGAAATGAAAAAAAAAGTACTTTTAGAAACTTTGAACTTTTAATTGATATAAAAAATTTGTTCAATTTTTTATATCAATTAATCGTTTGATGCAATGATGAATTAGAGACATCGTGTTTATAATAAAATTAAATGTTTTATAGATAACGGTACTTCTAGAGTAATTCATTAGTTGATCAAAGAAAACTCAATACTTGAGTTAGACGCATCGTCGGCAATGGATACGACAGGCAACTATCAAATTTCACTGATTGAAAGTGCAAGCACTCTAGAATATTGTATAACATGGAATATATTGATATTAATAGTATATTTTTTTTTGTGTGGCTTTAAGATGATTCACCACATTGACATTGAGTGAGTCGCCATAAAACAAACCGACAGAAAATTATAGCACAATTATTAAAATTCGATTGTACCAGAAATTAAATACTTTGCGGCAAGAAAAAAAAATCAGTGCTTATAAAAATACTAAGAATATTGATTTTAAATACTATAATAATGATGTTAAAATGTTATGAATAATTTTTTTTAAATTAACCAACCGTTTAGAGCACCTAATTTTTCTTATAAAAAGAATCCGTATTGCTAAATTTGTCCTTTTCCTAAAATTTATTTTTTTAACTGCAAGGACAAAAAAAATATGCACTTTCAAAAGAATTCTTCAATAAATCATATCTATCCACAAACATCAGTAAATTTTTTAAAAAAAATCTATTGTTTTTTTTTACAAATTGATAAATTGATATATCCATCATTTTGAGCAATAACAATAATGCCATTATTATCATGAAATAATTTGCACGAGCCAGCGCAAGAATGAGATTTTTTCGAAAAATTCAAAATGCCATAAAATTTGAACGGCTAGACAGATCTGCGTACAATTTGTATTCAAATGTTTTTTGATGATAGTCCATATGTGAACAAAATTTAAGATAAATCTGTGAAAAATTAAAAAAAAAAAATTTCGTGCCGGCATTTTTTTTTTTCATATTCACCAAAATCCAAATTTATCGACATATCGATAGATCCTTAGACTAAATTCATTATTAACAATCAATAATCGTGAAATCATGTCGAAAATTGCATCCGTATATCTCGAAATTTACAGAGATGAAGTCTTTGAAGAAATTTAAAAAAAAATTGAAATTGCAATAAAATTATAACCACGCTATCGATTCTCGCGAAATTTGGTACACATAATGTTTTGATGGTAGTCCTTTTGTGTACAAAATGTCAGCCCGATATCTCTTAAATCGCGAAAGTTATAGCGTGAAAACGATATTTTCAAAATTTTCAAAATGCTGTAAAATTTGAATTTTTCAACCGAATCGCGTCAACTACAATCCCAAGCGTCGTTGTATGGCAGACTACTTGCGTGCCAAATTTGACGAAAATACATCTAAAATTGCGACAGTTATCGCGCTTACAAGGAATCTGCACATACACACACACACACACACACATACACACACGCACATACAGACATTTTTTCTAAACCACTTTTCTCGACGTTTTAGACCATTCTGAGTGTCCTGACATGAAAAAACAAAGTACATTATTTGTGTATAGATAATTTTTCATTTTTCTATCGCCCGTTTCGAAATGCTTAAATTTTATTCGATACAAAATTGCATATTATGTATGATGATTATGTATTGATTTTTCTATCGTTCGTTTCGAAATGCTTAAATTTTATTCGATACAAAATTGCATATTATGTATGATGATTATGTATTGATTTTTCTATCGTTCGTTTCGAAATGCTTAAATTTTATTCGATACAAAATTGCATATTATGTATGATGATTATGTATTGATTTTTCTATCGCTCGTTTCGAAATGCTTAAATTTTATTCGATACAAAATTGCATATTATGTATGAAGATTATGTATTGATTTTTCTATCGCTCGTTTCGAAATGCTTAAATTTTATTCGATACAAAATTGCATATTATGTATGATGATTATGTATTGATTTTTCTATCGTTCGTTTTGAAACGCTTAAATTTTATTCGATACAAAATTGCATATTATGTATGATGATTATGTATTGATTTTTCTATCGCTCGTTTCGAAATGCTTAAATTTTATTCGATACAAAATTGCATATTATGTATGATGATTATGTATTGATTTTTCTATCGTTCGTTTCGAAATGCTTAAATTTTATTCGATACAAAATTGCATATTATGTATGATGATTATGTATTGATTTTTCTATCGTTCGTTTTGAAACGCTTAAATTTTATTCGATACAAAATTGCACATTATGTATGATGATTATGTATTGATTTTTCTATCGTTCGTTTCGAAATGCTTAAACTTTATTCGATACAAAATTGCATATTATGTATGATGATTATGTATTAATTTTTCTATCGCTCATTTCGAAATGCTTAAATTTTATTCGATACAAAATTGCATATTATGTATTGATTTTTCTATCGCTCGTTTCGAAATGCTTAAATTTTATTCGATACAAAATTGCATATTATGTATGATGATTATGTATTGATTTTTCAATCGCTCGTTTTGAAATGCTTAAATTTTATTCGATACAAAATTGCATATTATGTATAATAATTATGTATTGATTTTTCTATCGTTCGTTTCGAAATGCTTAAATTTTATTCGATACAAAATTGCATATTATGTATGATGATTATGTATTGATTTTTCTATCGTTCGTTTCGAAATGCTTAAATTTTATTCGATACAAAATTGCATATTATGTACGATGATTATGTATTGATTTTTCTATCGTTCGTTTCGAAATGCTTAAATTTTATTCGATACAAAATTGCATATTATGTATGATGATTATGTATTGATTTTTCTATCGTTCGTTTCGAAATGCTTAAATTTTATTCGATACAAAATTACATATTATGTATGATGATTATGTATTGATTTGTCTATCGCTCGTTTCGAAATGCTTAAATTTTATTCGATACAAAATTGCATATTATGTATCATGATTATGTATTGATTTTTCTATCGTTCGTTTCGAAATGCTTAAATTTTATTCGATACAAAATTGCATATTATGTATGATGATTATGTATTGATTTTTCTATCGTTCGTTTCGAAATGCTTAAATTTTATTCGATACAAAATTGTATATTATGTATAAGTGATGCACCCTTAACCCTTTGCGTAACAGGAGGTCACTGAACCACCTGTTTTTGCTCAGATTTAAATATTTTATTTTAATTTCTGACAATAATTAATGAGTTTTTTTTTTTTGGAAACGAAAAATGTATACGTCACCCGTAACGCGTTGTGTATTTAGTTACCTCGCTACTATTATGTTATACTATGGAGTATAGGATTGGACACATTGGCAGATAGCTCCGAGAGGTATAATGGCACAGCCCGGCTCGCAATTTGGGCAAACGTCGACTCGGATTAAGCTGAGGGAGCAGCAAACTCAGACCTGCTCCCTTCGTCGCTTCTCTTCTTCCTTATATAATGCTCTCTGTCTATAGCAACTGAATGAAAGAGTTCTGTCCCCTCTATTACGAATAGCTGGGTTGAATTTAGCGATAAAAATAGGAACCGGAAGATTGGATGGCACATGAAACCGGTTGATATTCCCTCGCGAAACGTGAGCAATGAAGGCAAGAAAGTGATTCTAATATTTGCCAAAGTCTTATATCTCCAACGTGAAAACGCTCCAACTATTTTCAGAAGAATATAGCCATAAAAATCAATGACTGAAAACGAATTGAAAGTAATTACTAAAAAAATTTTAAAATATATTTATAAGTTTTTGAATGTTCTTTTTTAAATATAGAGCAAAAAAAGTGCCATAAAAATCAATGACTGAAAAAGAATTGGAAGTAATTACTAAAAAAAAGTTAAAAATATATTTATAAGTTTTTTAATGTTCTTTTTAATCACAGAGCAAAAAAAGTGTCATAAAAATCAATGACAGAAAACGAATTGGAAATAATTGCAAGAAAGTTGAAAATATATTTATACATTTTTGGAGTTTAATTTTTTATTAAAAATGTTGGCAGTAAATGAGTTATTATGTTATTTCGCTCTGAAATGAATGAAATTTATTCTAATCAACTATGGACAATTTTTCTATTAAAAAATACATGAAAATACAATTTTTTAAAAGAAATCCATTCACATTCATAATATTAGTCTTCACCATAGTAAATTAAAAATTAATTACAAAATTATATAAAAATGCACAAATATCTGCGTACGACAAAAAATTAAGTGACTCGAACATCAAAACGCTTATCATTTTCATCAGAGCTGAAGTCCATAAGAATCGAAAGTGAATTGCAATTAAAATTCACAATTTAAAAAAAAATTTATTTGCATTTCAGTTTTCAAATTATGAATTTCAGACGGGTAATGTCTTAAGTAATTAATGGAAAAAAGAAGTAAAGGACATAAAAAATGTATAGATACTTATACGTATTTCAAATAAGGTGAGAATAAAGCCATCGATAAATCTGTGAAATCGTGTAGGATTAGTAGTTAGTTGGACGAGATTAATTAAGCCCTCGGCCAATTTAATTTCAGCCACCGCAACCAGCAAATACAAGGTTTGGTCCAATGCTGATTTCCTTGGACGTGTTGTACAGGCCACTAAATCCTTCGAGAACTGTATATGGCTTGGAATACTGTATATATATAGGTATAGTTCACATCGATTGAATAATCCTATGAAAGGGAAGTCACGACTTAGCACCCGAGTTGGCACTGACTCGGTAACATCGATTTTCCCTTACAACGTAAACTCAATTGGTTCGAGCCCTGTTCAAATTAACAAAGAAGAACTTTTTATCGTATTGTCCTTCTCATTTTTCATTTTTTTTTTCATAAACTCACGTTTATGAAGAATTAAAAAGTATAATAGATTTTGGCATCCCCAAAAGTCGAAAATAATGACTAAGCAACATACAAACCCAGTGTAAAAAATCATTATATATGTTAGAAAAGACTGAAACTTTTTTTGCATAAACTCGTAAACGAAATTTGATATACAATTGTGATATAAAATTCATGTACTTTTACAGTAAAATTAAAAGAAATTATTCAAATTTAAGCACTTTTACTGTAAAATTAAAGTAAATTATTGAAGGTGACATTAATTTTGGATAACATTTGTATAATATAATAAAAATAACAGTTTATGCATTAAAACGTTCAGTAAAAATCCATTAAATTTCAAGTGAATTTTTTTTACAGTGTAGGATTCATTCCTATATTTTTCACACTATATTTATCTATTAAATTGATAAATTCTCATATTTAACGATCTCAGACTAATGCAATACTAATATGTTTGTTCGTTAAAGGGTTAAGATAGATTTTTGACAATTGTTAAAAATGAGATGCGACAGAATTGCAGTACAAACGACGTTAACGTCGTTATTGATGCACTGAGCGATTTAAAGCTTTACATAAAAATTAAAATGTCATTTTCGATGTAGGACGAAATTACCTAAAACTCTTCCTCACTACAATATTACGGATTTTGTAAATTCTTAAATTTAACGATCTCAAACTAATGCAATACTAATATGTTTGTTTGTTAAAGAGTTAAGGGATCTTTCCAGTGTGAAAAAAAAAATCGAAATTTTTTTTTCTCTTATCCATTAGTATATACAGTCAAAAAGATCCTCTCAAATTTTTAAAGCAAAATTCGAAATACTTCGCTGGCATACTTTATGGACCTGGCATCGCCGATTAGTCGTAAGTACACAATTTAGATATATGAAATTTCTACACTCGAAACTTTAAAAAAATGTCGTTTCGAGAAAAACGCTTCTCGAAACGACATTTTTCAAAACGGTGGACATTCTCCAGGGAACAGTTTTCAAGCGATCGTTTTCAAATTTTAGGAGAACATTCTTCACGCTACTCTCTATCGTGCTATGGAAGCTTTTTTTTTAAATCTTCCCATTTTTTTTAAAAGAAAAACTGTCGAAAAAAACGGCTAAATTCGGTACTTTTTGTTCAAACCGCCGCCATTTTGTCAATTTTGATTTAAAAAAGTCTCCATAGCGCAATAGCCAATCGCACACTAATTAATAATCCTTTGGGTTTTTTTTTAGATCAAATTTGCGACCCCTAGGATGTCCACCATGAGGCTATCTTTTTTATCAACATTATTTTCAACAATTAAAAAAAATATTTAAACAATAAAAATCGTCTTATAAAAAATCATTTGCTGCCATTCATGATTACCTTAATATGTCATAAAAATTTCAGATTGATCGGCGTATAGTAACCGTCCGAAAAAAAATCGTGAAAATAGGCTATTTTTTGGGCCGTCACACCGGAAAGATCCCTTAAGATAGATTTTTGGCAATTGTTAAAAATGAGATGCGACCGAATTGCAGTACGAACGACGTTAACGTCGTTATTGATGCACTGAGCGATTTAAATTTTTACATAAAAATTAAGGGATCTTTCCAGTGTGAAAAAAAATCGAATTTTTTTTTCTCTTGTCCATTAGTATATTCTGTCAAAAACATCCTCTCAAATTTTTAAAGCAAAATTCGAAATACTTCGCTGGCATACTTTATGGACCTGGCATCGCCGATTAGTCGTAAGTACACAATTTAGGTATATGAAATTTCTACACTCGAAACTTTAAACGCGTTTTTCTCGGAACGACATTTTTCAAAACGGTGGACATTCTCCAGGGAACAGTTTTCAAGCGATCGTTTTCAAATTTTAGGAGAACATTCTTCACGCTACTCTCTATCGTGTTATGGAAGCTTTTTTTTAAATCTTCCCATTTTTTTTAAAAGAAAAACTGTCGAAAAAAACGGCTAAATTCGGTACTTTTTGTTCAAACCGCCGCCATTTTGTCAATTTTGATTTAAAAAAGTCTCCATAGCGCAATAGCCAATCGCACACTAATTAATAATCCTTTGGGTTTTTTTTAGATCAAATTTGCGACCCCTAGGATGTCCACCATGAGGCTATCTTTTTTATCAACATTATTTTCAACAATTAAAAAAAAATATTTAAACAATAAAAATCGTCTTATAAAAATCATTTACTGTCATTCATGATTACCTTAATATGTCATAAAAATTTCAGATTGATCGGCATATAGTAACCGTCCGAAAAAAAATCATGAAAATTGGCTATTTTTGGGGTCGTCACAACGGAAAGATCCCTTAAGATAGATTTTTGGCAATTGTTGAAAATGAGATGCGACAGAATTGCAGTACGAACGACGTTAACGTCGTTATTGATGCACTGAGCGATTTAAAGTTTTACATAAAAATTAAGGGATCTTTCCAGTGTGAAAAAAAATCGAATTTTTTTTTCTCTTGTCCATTAGTATATTCTGTCAAAAACATCCTCTCAAATTTTTAAAGCAAAATTCGAAATACTTCGCTGGCATACCTTATGGACCTGGCATCGCCGATTAGTCGTAAGTATACATTTTAGGTATATGAAGTTTCTACACTCGAACCTTTAAACGCGTTTTCCCGAAACGACATTTTTCAAAACGGTGGACATTCTCCAGGGAACAGTTTTCAAGCGATCGTTTTCAAATTTTAGGAGAACATTCTTCACGCTACTCTCTATCGTGCTATGGAAGCTTTTTTCTTTAATCTTCCCATTTTTTTTAAAGAAAAACTGTCGAAAAAAACGGCTAAATTCGGTACTTTTTGTTCAAACCGCCGCCATTCTGTCAATTTTGATTTAAAAAAAAGCCTCCATAGCGCGATAGCCAATCGCATACTAATTAATAATCCTTTGGATTTTTTTTTCAGATCAAATTTGCGACCCCTAGGATGTCCACCATGAGGCTATCTTTTTTATCAACATTATTTTCAGCAATTAAAAAAAAATATTTAAACAATAAAAATCGTCTTATAAAAAATCATGTTCTGCCATTCATGATTACCTTAATATGTCATAAAAATTTCAGATTGATCGGCGTATAGTAACCGTCCGAAAAAAAATCGTGAAAATAGGCTATTTTTTGGGCCGTCACACCGGAAAGATCCCTTAAGATAGATTTTTGGCAATTGTTAAAAATGAGATGCGACAGAATTGCAGTACGAACGACGTTAAAGTCGTTATTGATGCACTGAGCGATTTAAAATTTACATAAAAATGAAAATGTCATTTTCGATGTAGGAAGAATTTGCCTGAAACTCTTCCTCACGACAATATCACGCATTTCCTGAAAGCACTAAGACGCTTACCATCTGATTGAATTACATTTTGTGCGCAGCCTAAGTCCTTTCCAAGTTGATAATTGTATTATTTGCTCGTGGAAGCTTATACTTACTCACCCTCGACTGGCTCCGGTAAACCTTATTATTTCTCGTGAGTTTCGTCTCTGTTCAAGACACATTCTTGTATCGATACTCGCTTCGGAGCTCTGGAGAACGTAAAGGAGTATACAATTCGTATTAATACAATAATACATGATTTTCTAAAGGTCTTGAAATATCAGGTTGACAAGCTGTATTGATATTATGCTGGTTACGTATTCAATGGTAATATCCTTTGAAATTCAAGTTACGTAACCCAACGCACTCACGACCTTCTCTCTGTGCTCATTGTCATCTACACACCAACAGTTTAAATTAATTTTAATGAGAAATTACATCAATACAAATAAATAAATTAATTAATTAATTAAATTAATTTTTATTCCGGTAATTGAACGAAATTTATTTTATTTAGAAACTTAATTTTCAGTTACGTAGATAATTGTAATCTAATGATTTTTTAAAATTCAAGTTTCGTAATTACGATCAGGTAAATAAATTAATAAATTACATTAATTTTTATTCCGATAATTGAACGAAATTTATTTTATTTAGAAACTTAATTTTCATTACGTAGATAATTGCAATCTAATGATTTTTTAAAATTCAAGTTTCGTAATTACGATCTGGTAAATAAGTTAATAAATTACATTAATTTTTATTCCGGTAATTGAACGAAATATATTTTATTTCGAAACTTAATTTTCAGTTACGTAGTTCATTGCAATCTGATGATTTTTTAAAATTCAAGTTTCGTAATTACGATCTGATAAATAAGTTAATAAATAACATTAATTTTTATTCCGGTAATTGAACAAAATTTATTTTATTTACAAACTTAATTTTCAGTTACGTAGATAATTGCAATTTGATGATTTTTAAAAATTCAAGTTTCGTAATTACGATCTGGTAAATAAATTAATAAATTACATTAATTTTTATTCCGGTAATTGAACGAAATTTATTTTATTTAGAAACTTAATTTTCAGTTACGTAGATAATTGCAATCTAATGATTTTTTTAAATTCAAGTTTCGTAATTACGATCTGGTAAATAAATTAATAAATTACATTAATTTTTATTCCGGTAATTGAACGAAATTTATTTTATTTAGAAACTTACTTTTCAGTTACGTAAATAATTGCAATCTGATGATTTTTTAAAATTCAAGTTTCGTAATTACGATCTGATAAATAAGTTAATAAATAACATTAATTTTTATTCCGGTAATTGAACGAAATTTATTTTATTTCGAAACTTAATTTTCAGTTACGTAGATAATTGCAATCTGATGATTTTTAAAAATTCAAGTTTCGTAATTACGATCTGATAAATAAGTTAATAAATAACATTAATTTTTATTCCGGTAATTGAACAAAATTTATTTTATTTAGAAACTTAATTTTCAGTTACGCAGGTAATTGTAATCTAATGATTTTTTAAAATTCAAGTTTCGTAATTACGATCTGGTAAATAAATTAATAAATTACATTAATTTTTATTCCGGTAATTGAACGAAATTTATTTTATTTAAAAACTTAATTTTCAGTTACGTAGATAATTGCAATTTGATGATTTTTAAAAATTCAAATTTCGTAATTACGATCTGGTAAATAAATTAATAAATTACATTAATTTTTATTCCGATAATTGAACGAAATTTATTTTATTTAAAAACTTAATTTTCAGTTACGTAGATAATTGCAATCTAATGATTTTTTTAAATTCAAGTTTCATAATTACGATCTGGTAAATAAGTTAATAAATTACATTAATTTTTATTCCGGTAATTGAACAAAATTTATTTTATTTAAAAACTTAATTTTCAGTTACGTAGATAATTGTAATCTAATGATTTTAAAAAATTCAAGTTTCATAATTACGATCTGGTAAATAAGTTAATAAATTACATTAATTTTTATTCCGGTAATTGAACGAAATTTATTTTATTGAGAAACTTAATTTTCAGTTACGTGGATAATTGCAATCTAATGATTTAAAAAAATTCAAGTTTCGTAATTACGATCTGGTAAATAAATTAATAAATTATATTAATTTTTTTCCGGTAATTGAACGAAATTTATTTTATTTATAATGATTTTTAAAAAATCAAGTTTCGTAATTATAATCTAGCAAATTTTTCTCTAAAACTCCTAAAAATTCACACAGCTAATATTAAGTGGGAGGGGATAACTTAAAAGCCAAAGTTACCAGTAATGTAACCGATTATATTATCAGTTGTTTTAGTATTTAAGAAAATTCACTGAAAAATTCTTAACATCCCAAATAAAATATACAAAATATTTTATTTACACTTGATCTTGTCATCCACTGCCGATTGAATTTATATAATATCTGTACATTGCTTTTTTCAATTCACTCGATTGTGGGTGCTTCACGAGCTTCAACCATCGATATGCCACTAAATAATTCAAGTTACACTTTCAGTGAGTCGTATCCATACACAGCCACATAGTCAACAACTTCACCCTCTACACATCCATATGGATATATGAGGCATTCCACAGGAAATTGGCTACCCCACTTTTGCGTTCCATCGAAAATGCTTCATAATTTTTTCAAAAATTCTTCCAACCCCCAAAAACATCGACAAATTATTTCAAATTTTTTCATCTCATATTTCACGCAAAATTAAATATCTACTTAAAATAATTCATTTCCAATCTATTATACATTATGAATGATTAACTGAACAAAAAAATATTTTTACACAAATTCAAGATTTTTGAATATTCTGTGTAATAAAATCCATTAGTAATAAAAAAGTTATTACACTTTTTTCCCTCTAAAATGCATGAAATTTATTCTAATTAATTATAAACAATATTTCTATCAAAACTCAAAATAAAACACATCTTTTGCCGAATGTTTTTTTTTTGTGATTCATGGTTTTAAAAAAATCCATAATATCGATAGTTAATTTCTGGTTGAAGTATGCAATAAAAATAAAAATAAATAGTTTGTAAACATTCTCAACGATCGAGGGAATTTGAAAAACCCTTTTTAGAAAAAAAAAGGGAAAACGGTGATGTTTCATTTCCTGTGGAATGCCTCATATGTTGGTATTCCTCAGGAAGCGATCGATTCTGTTCTTCCGTGTGTCTTGCCTCTCGTGCACGAACCTCTCATTCCACGAATCTTTACCCGTTTTACAGTGAACCTTCATTATTCGTAAAGATGTGCATGAGTGAGGGAAAAAGTGGGTTTGTGCAGGGAATGACCGAGCGGAGAAGAAAAAAAAACGTATGCAGTAAACCCCCACAAGGATATGGTAAAGCCTCGGGTTTTTCCTTACGTTCCATCCTTTTTTTCTTCCTTTTCTTCTTCCTCTTCTACTTCCATTTCGCCAAGTGCCGGAGCTTCTTCGATAAGGACCGCGAAAAGACCGTTTCACCCTCTTACCGCGCTTGAAGCTTTAGCCTCGACGTTCCAGACATCCAGCAGCTATATTCTTGACACAGCCACACCAGCCATCGCATATAGCTGTTAGAGTATTTACCCTTTCCATCAGCTTGAGGGTATCGTCGTCGTCGTCGTTCTCGTCGTAGGTCTCTTTGGTAGGACCTTAAGCGGAGGGCGAAACGTACACGAGAGAGTATCCGGTTTTCTCTCTGGAAACGTCTTTCCATTTATGGCCATTACGTTGCTGCTGCTATGCAGCAAACTGGTGCCGTTATTTTTTCAGGAAAAACGAAGTGGTGGCTACAAAAATGGACGTTTGGATAGAACTACACTTCAATGGTAACGGTGCAGTTATTGGAACATTAGGTCAGTTGGAAAAACACATTACTTGGCAGACACTGTAAAAACAAAGTAGAACTTTGCAAATTGGTTCCTCATTATTATTGGATTTTTACAAATCTACACGGAAGAAAGGCTTGGTTGGAACAACCAAGTGACTTGGTTATATGTGCGCCAGACAATTAATTGGATAGACCAACTAAGTTATTTGTTAGGCTACCAATTTCTTGGTTGGACTAACCAAGTCACTTGGTAAGCTAATCAAGACACTTGGTAAGCTAATTAAGACAATTAATTGGTTAGACCAACTAAGTTATTTGTTAGGCTACCAATTTCTTGGTTAGACCAACCAAGTTATTTGTTAGGCTACCAATTTCTTGGTTAGTCCAATCAAGAAATTGGTAGCTTAACAAATAACTTGGTTGGTGTAACCAATTAATTGTCTTAATTAGCTTACCAAGTGACTTGATTAGCTTACCAAGTGACTTGGTTAGTCCAACCAAGAAATTGGTAGCCTAACAAATAACTTGGTTGGTCTAACTAATTAATTGTCTGGCGCATATATAACCAAGTCACTTGGTTGTTCCACCCAAGCCTTTTTTTCCGTTTACCTCTATGAGGAAGCATGTTAATCTATTTTGGCTTCCTCATAGAGGACGCTTTGTAAAAATCCAACAATAATGAGGAAGCAATTTGCAAAGTTCTACTTTGCAGCCTTGTTTTAAAAAATTTTAAATGGCATTAGTTTTGAACCCCTTGACAGATTCTCGCCAGATTCGAACTGATGCTTAGTTTACCCACACTCTACTTGTGGACCAAATTTGAGCCCGACATCTTAAAAATTGCGGAAGTTTGAGCACAAACGAAAAATTCAAAATGCCATAAATTTTAAACCCCTTAACGGATTGACGTCAAATTCACTACCAAACTTTATTTAATAACAGACCACTTGTGGACCAAATTTGAGCCCGATGTCTTGAAAATTGCGATAGTTAGAGCACGAACAAAAAATGTCAAAAACTTTAAAAATGACATAAATTGTGAACCCCTTAACGGATTGACACCAAATTTAATTCCAAATACTATTTGATAACAGTCCATTTCTTGTCTAAGTTTGAGCCGGATATCATAAAAATTGCGGGAGTTAGAGCCCGAGCTGACATTTTCCAAAAAATTCAAAATGCCATAAATTTTGAACACCTTGATGGATTAACTCCAAATTCAATCCCATACCTTGTTTAACGACAGTTTACTCGTGGTTCAAATTTGAGCCCGATATCTTAAAAATTGCGACGGCTATCGTGCTAACAAAAAATTGTGCACATACGCACACACACACATATACAGATATTTTTTCTAAACTACTTTTCTCGACGTTTTAGACCATTCTGAGTGTCCTGACATGAAAATCTTGAAAAAAAAAAATTTTCACGAAAACAAAGCTTCCTCTATGAGAAATTTACAAATTTTGTACTTGAAACTGCCATTCAAGTACCAAGTAAATTTCCAATTCTTTTGTGAAATGAATGTACTTGTCAGTAAATTTAAACAATAGTTTTTATATGTTTACAAAACTTGTCAAGTGATCGTTCAAATAAATTACAAGGGCTTGAAAATTGTTGCATTGGTGCTTGAAATTTAAGAGACAATTTTTTGTTCGACAAATTTCAGATATTTTCGTTTAAAAAGTAAAACATGCAAGTAACTGAAAATTCATTCACACTGGTCATTTAAATTGACAAAATATCTGTAATTTTCAAAAAGTACGAACGCGCCTTGTAAATTCAAATTTCGGTATTTTGGAAATACAATATGAAGTTGAAATTCACAAATCTTCTCAAGTAAATATAGTATCAATTTCAAGTTGATTTTTTTTTAAATATAGAGATACTTATCAGAGATTACGCAAAACCGAGAGACGGCAAATGGCGTTTGTGTCGATGACATAAATTTTTAAGACATTTTGGAAACTGTATCTTTTTTAAATAAATTGAATCAGTTATCCGGCATAAAAATAACAAACTATTTTGTCTTTCTATTTCACACAAATTTTTTTTTTCATCATGTATCTCAAAATAGCTACCTATTTATTTCAGATGCTGAAAAATTATGAATACCTTTAAAAACGTGTTTTTTTTTCAGATCTTTCGTGGTTTTGCAATTTATTAAGATTCTCTCTAAAATTTTGTAAATTAAAAATTAAAAATTCTAATCGGTGTAAAAAATCTTATTACGAATATCTAAATCTTGCAATTATTAGTTTATTTTTATTTGCATCTGTAATTGAGCGAGATAAGTGAATGCCAATAACTAGTGCTTGTCCGGATTGGCGCGTCTGATATGATCTCATATCTACGAAAATTCGCTCACTCTTCATCGCCCTGAAACGAGGGAAAGGCTCAGAAATATGTACATAATATATTCGCAGTCGAATCCTGCTATGTATGTATTCATGAAACTAAACCATCCCTGGATATATCCATGTACTATAATATATAACTTTACTACATCCCAAATACACGAGTAAAATACTATTCTGAATTATATATAGAGTTTCACGTCGTTCCGGTCGTGAACGGTTGTAGCTCGTGGTGCTCACTACTCTCGTATATACTACGAGTGGAATCGTGTTTTTGGTGCACCTGCGAATTCGTATATCGAGCCAAAATATAAAGTCCATGTTATAAAGCCCTGAGCGAAATTTTCACTTTATTATATAAAATCGAATAAATTTTTACACCGTTTAACTTTGAAGTTATCGACTTGGACTAAAGGAAGCGAAATAATTGATTACCTTAAGCAACTAACATACCTAAATATCCTTCAAGCGACTAAGTTGGCTGGGTTAACCAATTTCTTCGTTGGGCCAATAAACTAGTTGATTCTGATTTTTTTTGCAATTCGTTGGCTGCTAACCAATTAATTTATTGGCCCAACGAATTTTATTGCTTGCAGCTTATTTAACCAAGTATTTTCTTTTTCATCGTAATTACAACACGTTTGCTAAACCATTTTTTAAAAATGATTTCCAATAGCATTATAATCTACAAACTCCTTAAGGAGGTTGGAGCGCTTCACACTACACGGAGAAAAAAAAGTAGTTGGACAAACCAATAAATCGGTTCCGACAACCATTCGAAAGAGTTGAAATAGCGTCATTATTCAGTGGTTTATGACAACTACTCAGTGGGTTATGACAACTACTTAGTGGGTTATGACAACTACTCAGTGGGTTATGACAACTACTCAGTGGGTTATGCCAACTACTCAGTGGGTTATGGCAAATATTGTATTGGTTAAAACAGCACTGCGATTGATTACCGGAGCGAGTTAGTTGCTGCAACTATTCAGCGGTACAGCATATGCCGGAGATGGTTCTTCGAACTACTTTTTTCTTTCAGTGTAGTCAAATGAGTGCTAAATTTTTAAAAGCGTTTCCACAATTTCAGATGGTTTAATAATCTGTTCGAAGGTGTTAATCACATAGCAGCACTAGTTCTTGATATCCAAATACATTCACAGCTTCCATATGAACAGTAAATCGATCAATATCTCCAAATTTCCGATGTCATGTTTTTTCATCCATTTTTGTAAAAGGGTAAACCGTAATATCAGTTCGATTATGACGAAACATAGCTCATTTTGATCAGTGGAAGATCCTTAATCGATTGACCGTCCGGATTTTCTATAGTATCAGGCGTTCAAAAGTTACAGCTATTTGTATACTTGATGTTAGGTTATGACAGGATAAACAAACGGTTGTATCTTTTGAACTACTAAGACGATTTCAAAAAATAGACGGTCAATCGATAGAATATCTTTTAGTAAACAAAATGAGCTATTGGTCGTCATAATCGGACTGTTATTACGGTTTACCCTTTTAAAAAACTGGATGAAAAAACATAACATCGGAAATTTGCAGATATTGATCGATTTACTATTGATATCACAGCTGTGAATGTATTTGAATATCAAGAACTAATGCTGCTATGTGATTAGCACCTTGGAACAGATTATTAAAAAATCTGAAATTGTAGAAACGCTTTTAAAAATTTAGCACTGATTTGACTAGTGTGGAGCGCTCCAACCTCCTTAATGCGTGTGGTTTCGGTAGTCTTCGTCGAACTTTGGCAAAATGCCACTAAGAATTTCCGAAAACAATGGAACTGTCCAGCGAGGCTCTTCAGTGGATTCTGGTCGTACTGTAGCCGACACCTTTAGGTTGTACAATATCTCGCTGTTCCTGGCGATGAGAAGGGTACAGTGACTGTCAAGTTCTACTTATACAGAGGTCTGGCTCTGTCACATGACAATTTCCATAATGGATCGTTCCCAGCATTTTTTATTACTATTTTTTTCTTTTTTTTTGCCACGACAAAAGTGTTAGCTGATAGAATTTGCGAGGAGAAAAGTAAGAGTCAAGAGAGGGACTCGATAAGAGGGTGAAAAATAAGTGGACAAATCAATGATAGAAAGTGGTTGCTCGTTTTTAGTACTAGATTATTATTATTATTATTATTATTTTTTGCTAAACAATATTTTATTATTTGTTTACTTTGAGTAAACAAAAATAAATAACAATAAATCAGAGGCCCGCTCGTTTATTCAAAATCCAACAATAGTGCATCAACTCCTTCATCTTCTCTTAATTTATCTCTTAATTAATTAATAATCCAGATTAAGCATACATTAAAAAAAATGTGTTTTGATTGTAATATCATAGTTATACGAATATTGCGAATAAATGGCCGCGTATATAATCCCAGCAACTTCCAGTTCCTTGATGACACTGTAAGAAAAGCAAAAAGAATTTTTTTAGTTAATGGCAACAAATAGATATGAATTTAGACACACGGAGAATTTTTTTTTTAAATTAACTAAATCTGTGTACAAACAAATTTTTAGTTGGCATAACAAATATGGATATATTTCTTAAAATATATGAGAAAAATATATTTCAAATCTATTTCAGGTATAATAATTACTAAAAATATCTATACATCAGATATATTTTTAAATGAATTAATTTTTTTTTCTTCTTTAAGATATAGAATTTTGGCTTTTACTATCGTTCTCAAGTCGTATATTCTACGACAGAAATAAATGTTATCAATCTATTTTGACTTCCGCATAAAGAAAGCATTGTATTTTTATTTTTGAACGAAAAAGATAGGATGTTAGAATCAATAAGGGTAATTGTGATAGAATATATTAATTTATTAAACGTATCGTTATGTCTTCATATACCATAAATACTCCAGGTTAGGCGTCCATTATAATAGCACAGCTGCTAATATCTCGAGTGACTGCTTGACGATGTCACGAATATTATTATGATTCCAGCAATTACGAGTCCCATCACGACACTGTAAAAAGAAAACCGGAAGAAAACATGTTTAGATAGTTTTCAATAAATCAGACATAATTCGTGATTAACGCAAGCTCAATGACAAGTGACAACTAATGACAATAAAGATCATAAAATTTGACATCTCGGATATATACGAAATATGTTCATAATACGCCTACAATATATTTTAAAAATTCAAAAAATTTCAATTTTTACCTTTTTGCGATAATTATGAATAAATGTTTAATTAAATATAAGTAACAATCATAATATTCCCACTAAGAAATATTAGTGTGATTAATCACGAACGTAGATAAAAATATATTCATGGCTTCACGTCTATTTAAAAAAATAAATAAAAATACATTTGGATTCTATTTAATTTTTTTAAATTAAATAAATAATAAAATTAAATAAAAATACATTTGGACTCTATTTGATTTTTTACATCTGTGTTAGTTTTTAGTTTTTATATTTTTATATTTATATTTATATTATCAGTTTTTATTTAAAAAAATATGATTGTTGTTAAAAATATAAAAACTGATAATATAAATATAAATTTGAAAAAATAAAAGCTAACGCAGCTGTAAACTAACACAAAACCAACACTTCTGGATGCTGGAAAATTCTAACAAGATCGTATCGATAATTGCTATTTCATATAAAAAAATTTAGGAAATCATATTAAAGATCGATTAACGAAACTGACAGAAAGTCTAATTTCTCGATGTTGGGTTACAATTATTAACCCATTTGACCCCATAAAAATTATTAGACAAAATAGTTCTGAGATCGCATATAAATGTCTCGAGTGTGATGTGCCATTCCGGCATCTATAACCTTGGACCACTTCGCCCATTAGATATGTATCATCGGAATCAAGAGAGGAAGAGGAGACGAAGGGCTTGATATTATTAGCTTGTGAATTGTTAGCGCTAGTACGATATACATAAGGACCGCTGTGGGATCGTCAATAACGCTATATGTATATATGGGGCATTCCAGGCTAACTAAGATAAACGTTTGACCCTTAATATTTTTCATTGCACCGAGAGAAAAGATTTCATTGACGCCAAAGAAATGGGTGGATTGATTTTTTTTTTCATTGATTTCAACGAAATATTTCTTTGATTTCAATGAAACAGAATTTCAATAAATAAAGATTTACTTAGTGAACATATAATAAAGAAACAGTGTCATTGTTTTAAAGAGACGTTTTCATTGGTTCAAAAAAACGTTTTCATTGATCGCTCTCTCGCACCTAACCTCACTTTTTTTGTTTTCCGGTTCTACCGAACGAACGACTTCGAGTTTCGAAGAGTCAGAAGCTTAGCCTATTTCTGCCGCATTTTCTTACATACTCACAAAATTTGAGCTTTATCTGCCGCGTACTTCAGGAAAAAATAGGTTTCGAAATTTTGAGCTGGTAAGAAGAACGTTTCATTAAATCAGAGACGACATCTTTAAAATCAATGAAAAAGGTTCATTGGTTTAAAGAAATGTTTCTTCGAATCAATGTCACTACTTTTCATTGAGTTTGAGATCATTCAAAGAAAAGATAGTATTGAAATTCAAGTATTTCATTTAATTGGCAAAGATTTCCGTGAATCAATGAAACTTTTTCTCTCGGTGTGGACTTTTTTTCTATTTCACTGCCAAAAAACTGGCGAAAAATGATCGAACATTTATTTTAAAACCTTGTCGTCGGATTTTGTCAATGGTAATACTTCTTAAAATTATACATACAATACGTGCTGCAGTGATTTGTGCACCGAGAGAAAAGATTTCATTGACGCCAAAGAAATGGGTGGATTGATTTTTTTTTTTTCATTGATTTCAATGAAACAGTGCATTTGAATTTCAAAGAGATCATTTCATTGCCTGTAAATAAAGATTTACTTAGTGAGCATATAATAAAGAAACAGTTTCATTGTTTTAAAGAGACGTTTTCATTGGTTTAAAGAAACGTTTTCATTGATCTCTCTCTCGCACCTAACCTCACTTTTTTGTTTTCCGGTTCTCCCGAACGAACGGCTTCGAGTTTCGAGGAGCCCGAAGCTTAGTCTGTTTCTGCCGTACTTCCTTACATACTCACAAAATTTGAGCTTTATCTGCCGCGTACTTCAGGAAAAAATAGGTTTCGAAATTTTGAGCTGGTAAGAAGAACGTTTCATTGAATCAGAGACGACATCTTTAAAATCAATGAAAAAGGTTCATTGGTTTAAAGAAATGTTTCTTCGAATCAATGTCACTACTTTTCATTGAGTTTGAAATCATTCAAAGAAAAGATAGTATTGAAATTCAAGTATTTCATTTAATTGGCAAAGATTTCCGTGAATCAATGAAACTTTTTCTCTCGGTGTGAACTTTTTTTTCTATTTCACTGCCAAAAAACTGGCGAAAAATGATCGTACATTTATTTTTAAACCTTGTCATCGGATTTTGTCAATGTTAATAATATTTTCTTCATGAAATTGTACATACAATACATGCTGCAGTGATTTGTGGTGAGGGGACCGGATGTGGGCGTCAACTGTTATGCAATAATTATGTTGCGCGCTCTTTTCTAGTATCTGCGTGCAATTTATGGAATTCGATTCCCGATAGCGTGCGTCGTTGTGACACTTTAGAGCAACGCATAGCATGTTGTATGCGGAAATGAGCGGCTAACGCTACTTTGTTTGTTTACTTGTTTCTTTAAAATACTTAGTATTTTATTGCACGGTGCTCTTAGGGAATCTCGTCCTAGGGCATAAAATAAACACAACTATCTATCATTTAGTATGCCTTAAAATGTGAAAGATCAAATTATTCTACAATATTTGACGACAATAAAATCTTCCACAAAAATATATACTAACTGATAAAAAAAAGGGAACGTCAAATGGTACAACTTTAATTTTTTAATTCTAGTATCCAAAGAAAAAAACAAAAATATTCACGATTTTTAGAACGTTTATTTTCATGAAGTTTTTTTTTTCACTTTAAAAATTGACAAAGTCCGAAAAGACATAAATAAAATTTTTTTAAATTTTGTTTTTGTTGTTTTTGGTTGTCTAGTGAAATAGGAATAAGTCCGATTAAAAATATAAAGAGTCAAACATTTATACAGTTGGCTTGGAATGCCCCATATATTATATAGATTGTATATATATATATGTAATAGAATATTATATATAATATCTTCTTGCATCAGCAATATGAGATAGATAAACAAGTAAGCAGCGAATTTACGTCCGATTTGTGTATGTACCAAATACAGTACATATAATCGGTCAAGTTGAAGCGTCGGCCTTGTCTGCGAATTGCACCAAGGAATAACGGGTCAAGGTTATCAGCCTCCAATGAAGTGACATGACCACCAGGACCACAAAAGCCGACACCTCGCTCGTTGGTTCCTCATCGCAGACGATTAAGACACTTTGAATACGAAGCATATGGTGCGAGTGGATTCCATATGAATAATAGATTTGGAGAAAGACAAGTGGCCTCAAGAAATCAAAGGCAAAAGAGTCTAATACTTGCTAAAAAATATTCGAGAGAAATACTACGTACGCAAATTTACTAAATGTATTGTAATAATGGATAAAAATTTGTAATAGTGATTCATTCAACTTCGAACAAAAATTCTTTCTACATTGAAAATTATTGGCTTAGACATTGACGAATTAGATTTGACTTGAAAAAATGATTTTTCTTCAAGAAAACATTTTTTATCACATTATTGGCTTGTCGTGAAGTCTTAAAATTCTAATTCAATTGAATGAGCCTAATATTTGCTAAAAAATATTCGAGAGAAATACTACGTACGTAAATTTACTAAACGTATTGTAATAATGGATAAAAATTTGTAATAGTGATTCATTCAACTTCGATCAAAAATTCTTTCTATATTGAAAATTATTGGCTTGGACATTGACGAATTAGATTTGACTTGAAAAAATAATTTATTTTTAAGAAAACATTTTTTATCACGTTATTGGCTTGTCGTGAAGTCTTAAAATTCTAATTCAATTGAACGTATCATTGGGAATTTACGTGCCACAGATGGTTGAAGGTAATATTATCTTTATATTTATAACGCAATTTATTTATACAGAGCATAATGATATAGCGTCTCTCCTCTTACGAGTAGACCCTTATGCTGATCTCAATCCTCGCGCCAAGGAATTTCGTAAAATAGTTCAGGTCTCTAGGGGAGAAGGCAAGTAAACGTCCGCCTGCAGAGTATCGCTAAAAGGGGATTGTAAAATCCCCAAGGCCTAGATTACTTGCAGGTAATCATTTGTCATTACGCTAATAAGATGAGTATGAAATAATCAAGCGGGTTGAAGTAAAAATAGCGAATGATCACAATAACTAATGAACAAAATAGCGAATGATCTAAATAGCGAATGATCACAATAACGAATGAACAAAATAGCGAATGATCTAAATAGCGAATGAACAAAATAGCGAATGAACAAAATAGCGAATGATCAAAATAGCGAATGATCAAAATAGCGAATGAACTAAATAGCGAATGATCAAAATAGCGAATGGCTAAAATAGCGAATGAACAAAATAGCGAATGATCAAAATAGCGAATGATCTAAATAGCGAATGATCCAAATAGCGAATGGCTAAAATAGCGAATGAACAAAATAGCGAATGATCAAAATAGCGATTGATCGAAATAGCCAATGATCAAAATAGCGAATGATCAAAATAACGAATGATCAAAATAGCGAATGATCAAAATAGCGAATGATCAAAATAGCAAATGATCAAAATAGCGAATGATCAAAATAGCGATTGATCAAAATAGCGAATGGCTAAAATAGAGAATGGCTAAAATAGCGAATGAACAAAATAGCGAATGATCAAAATAGCGAGTGATCAAAATAGCGATTGATCGAAATAGCGAATGATCAAAATAGCGAATGATCAAAATAGCGAATGATCAAAATAGCGATTGATCAAAATAGCGAATGATCAAAATAGCGAATGGCTAAAATAGAGAATGGCTAAAATAGCGAATGAACAAAATAGCGAATGATCAAAATAGCAAATGGCCAAAATAGAGAATGGCTAAAATAGCGAGTGAATAAAATAGTGAATGGCTAAAATAGCGAATGAACAAAATAGCGAATGATCAAAATAGCGAATGATCAAAATAGCGAATGAACAAAATAGCGAATGAACAAAATAGCGAATGATCAAAATAGCGAATAATCCAAATAGCGAATGATCAAAATAGCAAATGGCTAAAATAGCGAATTGCTAAAATAGCGAATGATCAAAATAGCAAATGGCTAAAGTAGCGAATGGCTGAAATAGAGAATGGCTAAAATAACGAATGGTTACAATAGAGAATAGGTAAAATAGCGAATTTCGAAATGACCGTTTTGTTATTTTTACCCCCAGCCGACTTTAACTCGAAGAAAATTAATCCTTGGCTGCGAAAAGTAGCGGAAATCGAATTTGTGAGAGCCGGAAGGCTTAAATTTCTCGCAGCCAAATCCTTATCTTTTAACTGACAAGGATCAGAATAAGATGAGCATATACTGAGAAAAGAATATAATTGAATGCAACAAATCTTCCAAGCAAATGATTTACTTGGAAACATATTGCTCATTTTAATGCAATATGTTTATATAAACCAATCGTATATTTCATCCCTGTGTACGCGAGATTCATTATCAGAAAACAATTATTGTCTTAGATAATTTGTAAATATTTTCACATTTTTATCGATCGTCCTGATACCAAGTATTAAAAAAATCCTCACACAACAGGAGAGTTTGTTAAGAGGAAACAATTATTATCTCATTCGCTGTAATCGTCACACGCGATTAATCAATCTTTAACACACATTTTTATTGAACGTCTTGATACCAAGAATTTAAAAAGCTCAACAACTTCGCACTTCATACGTAAAACCTCCTCTCAACGTCATATATTGAACCTCTCAAGGAACCTGGTTGAAACTGGTTATTACGGAAGCATGTGTCGTTTATTTATCTCATAATCAAAGCAAAAAAAATCTGCTGACTTGCAAAAATCTCCAACTGGTTAAGTAACTTTCTATATTTTATTCAACAAATTTCCGTGTCTTTCATGTAAAAATATTTAAAAAATAATGCAACACCCCGAATTAAAAGTCTCTTCTTTTTTTAAGAAAAAGAAAAAATCACATGTTTTCCAAACACATGTTCAGAAATTTTCGATAAGAATAGGAAAATTCATTTGATATATAAGAAAGAAAATAAAGATTCTACTGAATGGAACAATTAAAAGAAAAACTAGTAAAGAATATTCTAACTAATTCTAACTAAAAAATATTCTTTTTTTTCATCATTATTATTATGCAAAATCCATGTTACTTGCAACATCAAATTTTGTTAAAATTTCTCGTATGTACCGGAAATTTTGATGGAATCAAAATTTTCGTCAAAAACTCAATTCGCCTATGTCAAGAATATATTTTAAGAGTGTAAATCATCATAAAACGTTTTTTGTTTTATATTTGCCATTACATAAAATTTCAATTCACTTATCACAGAATGTTCGAAGCTGATAAGAAAAATTGCACCAATTTCGTAAAAGATGTTTGGAATTACGACTTTGAACTCTACACTGAGAGAAATTAAGATGGTACTAGTAATTAATCAGTGATAATTATATTTTATTAGTCCAGGAGACTAATAAAATATAATTTAACTTAATTTAAATATTAACTTAACTTAAAATTAATGTAACTTTTTGTAGTTACATTAATTACGTTATTGTTAATGTGACTATTTTCTTAGTTACATTACCCACATAGAAAAATATATATGTAACATATGCGTTAAATATATGTCGCCAAAAAGTTCTATATGCTGCATATATTCTGCATATATGTGTGCAAAAATATATTCAAAATATATGGGATATATGTATGGAATATATGTAAAATATATTTCATATACGTTTAGCGCCAAAAAGTTCTATACGTCGAATATATCGTGCATATATTTATATTTCCATGTGGGCTGGACTAATAAAATATAATTATTACTATACAAAATATATGAAGATTCTATATCTTCATATATCTTCTATATTATATATAAATATTTATATATAATCTTTATATAATATTTTCACTTGGGATATTTTTGTAGTTACATTAACTACGTTACTATTAATGTAATTACGTAAATAGTCACCTGGACTAATAAAATATAATTATCACTGAATAGTTATCAGGACCATTTCAATTTTTCTCAGTACAGTCGTCGGAAAATCAACGAAAACGAATGAGAATAGATCCGGGGATCCTCGTCGTCGCCGAGGGCGACAAGTGTTCGTAAGGACTCGACAACCGGCTTCAGGGTCTTCGGCCAAAGCCATCGGTGGCCTGCTTAAGGGTGAAGGCCGATATCTGCGCGTGCACGCATTCATTTAATCGCGGACGTTGTACGCGACTGAGCAGCGTAATACGTTTGTAAGTATACATAGCTCGAGCTCGCGGCAGTTTCTGCCAGGCCCTGCCCCTGCGTCTATGCCTCAATCAAACTGGTGGCTGCTTATAAAAGCACGAGATGGTAAATGTAACGTTCAGTTCTCATATCGCATCATCACGAGACCGCACGACGTTCATTGATATTTTTTCCATCGATATATCGATCAGTTGTTATTCCAAGTATTTTCTGTAAATTCATTTCGCTTTACATTTTTATTGTAAATTCCTGGCTGCGCTAGAATTTTTATCAATATCGGTGAAATGAAATGGCGAAAGAGTTTTTTTTCACTCTTAGACCTACCGAAGTGATATAAAAAAAGGGGGTACGAATAAAAAATTGATTTTATATGAAATATTATTTATGAAGTATTATTTATGGGCTGTAGAATATTGAAGAAATTTTTTTTATTGTAGGGGAAAGATTTTGTTTTTTTTACACTTTTATTGACTTTTGACAGTGTTTGTGCAAGTGTGAGTGTGTTACACGGGTTAGCGGCTAAGATTTCAAGTGCCAAAGGAAAAGAGATTGAATTTAGATTTCACAAATATGGCACCCGGATCCTGGTAAGTTTTTTTTCTATTTTTATATATATATATATATGGGGGATTCCACGGGACTTTCGCCACCCCGAAAAAAAAACCTCAAATTTTTTCTAAAAATCAGATTCAATGGTGTCTATTGATGGACCAAATTTCAAAATTCTAAAAAAATATTTGACCGGATATGCAAATTTTTCCGTTTTTTATCATTTTTCATTTAATCTGTAATATCTAAGAAACTATTGATCGTATCGAAATCATTAAAAGACGAAAATGTGCATTTTTTTATTATTATTTTTTATTATTTGTTTATTTTTTTATTGGCCATAAAAAAATGCACATTTTCGTCTTTTAATGATTTCGATACGATCAATAGTTTCTGAGATATTACAGATTAAATGAAAAACGATAAAAAACAAAAAAATTTGCATATTCCGGTCAACTATTTTTTTAGAATTTTGAAATTTGGTCCATCAATAGACACCGCTGAACTTGATTTTTAGATGAAATTTGAGATTTTTTTTTTGGGGGGGTGGCGAAAGTCCCGTGGAATCCCCCATATATATATATCTTTTTTTTTCATGATTTAGGACTTTAAAAAGTATCGTGGATTTTTTTAAAATTGAGTTGAGGCGTTTGTCAAAAAAGAGGGAAATAAAATTATGTTGCAATTATTGCAAATGTTTTGAAACACTTAAGATGGGCTGAAAGTTTTAGTAAAATTTACGCATTCATTGACACGTATATTTCTAATCATAAGTTCCATTGGATTTGAATTTATTCATTCTTGACAAGAGACAGACATGAAAAAAAGTCAATGTAATTGGAAATATTAAGAACAATGTTTTCAATGATAATATTGCCCATAAGTTATCAATAATTCAGTAAAATAATGAATTGCTTGAAAAACTTTTGACTTATTGAATTTGTCAATTTGATTAAAAACATAGTGACCACAATTTTATTCCACGATTTTTAATTTATTTTCGATTTGAGGAAAATTTAGATATTTATACATTTTTTTCCGTGGTAAGTTTCCATATATTTAATTGAACAGCTTTATTAAATCAGCATTAAAAAAAAATCTGAAAACCAGGATTTTTCAATGATAAAATTGTATTTTTTAAATATGGTATGAATTTATGAATGTATGAATTTTTCTAAAAGTCTGTCAAATCATTTATTTGGACCTCATTTATGAATAATACGTTGCTATTATTATTTAAAATCAATGTCATTATTTTCTTCAGAAACATTGATTTTTTCTTCATATTTTCTCCTCATTGTCTCGATCTAAATCGATCTTTCAATGAAGAACGAATGTGAAATACATTCGTAACTAAATTATTATTAAAATCTGCAACTCGAGTGGATCAACAAAATCATTGTAATTTCAGTGAGGAGACTGAGGTGATGCTGGGTTACTCAGCAAATATTCTCAGAACTCAAGAGATCCAACCATCATTGAAGTATCTTGAAGAGAACAATAACAACAACAATGACAACAGCATAAATCCACCTAAAACTAAATCTTCATACGAGGAGAGATCTCACTCCGTCGTTTCAACGCAGTACTCTTCAAATTTCAAGGGCAAACTTGCTCAGGTGAGAATACTCGGTTTTTAATTAAACTCCATCTTGTACTGAATCAACTTGGCGTATCTGAAGTGCAAAAAGCCTGGAAACTCAAGTATACCACTTTGAAGCTAACAGTTTCACTATTTCAATTTATTTTACTTTATTCGGACGTTGCATTTGTTTTTTCTTTATTTTATACTTCATTTCGAAACTTGCTATTTATCTTTATTTCGAGCCACACTTTTTTCTGCTTTATTTCATGCCGCAAACCAACCACTTAACTTCTCCCCTTTTCTACTATCCTTCATATACTTCACTGGCTGTGGCACCTTTATATCCAACGACCAACACTTCAACGCCCTCTCCTCTTTTACCTTGGGGGTCTCTATTATTTTCAGCACTTCCATGTTTGGAATCTTTCGCCCCCCTTAGTGGGGAGAAAAACTGGAGAAGTAGAGGAGGAGACATGAAAAAGAGTGAGGGTAAAGAGAGAATGACAAAAAGGGAGAGAGAGAAAAAGAGAAAGATAAAGAGGGTTGGAAGCGGAGGTCATTTCTCCAGGGGCTAAAGTGCTCCATGCGAAAGTTTACAGACCGAGACGTGAATGAGTTTCGTCTGAGTGTTTGTGCACAGTTTTTTTTAATACCTGCAGAGATTTTTCGGGGCTTTTAGTCACAAATTTATTTTCGTTTATTAGATTATTATGATAATTCAATTGTGATTTTTTCCTGTTGCTTTAAGTACTGATTTTGGGTTTCAGTGTATGGTCGCTGGAGCAGTATTGACACTGGCTGCTGGAGGTGGAATGCCTATTGGATACAGCGCTGTGCTTCTTCCCCAACTCACAGAAAACAATGGGACTCTTCACATCGACAGAGAAATGGGCTCGTGGATTGGTGAGCTGTTATTGAATTTTTTTTTTATACTTTCACCGAAGAGAATTGCATTCAATTTGTAAGATACTGTGTGGTTGATTTGTCGTCAAATCTCAATAAATTTTACTACGTTATGTGTATATTGCTAAGTATCTTAGGAAGCATAATATAAGGATATAAGCTAAGTATACTTAGCAATATACACATAGTAGAAAAAAAAATCTGGCCGAGATTTTTAAGAAGATTCTCGCCAGGATTCTCGCCGGGATTGTCGCCGAGATTCTCGCCGGGATTCTCGTCGAGATTCCCGCCGAGATTTTCGTCGAGATTTTCGTCGAGATTCCCGCCGAGATTTTCGTCGAGATTTTCGCCGAGATTTTCGTCGAGATTTTCGCCGAGATTTTCGTCGAGATTTTCGCCGAGATTTTCGTCGAGATTTTCGCCGAGATTTCCGCCGAGATTTCCGCCGAGATTCTTAAGAATCTCAGCGAGAATCCAGATTCATTTAAAATCTATCTGAGAATCTCGCCGAGATTCTAGAAAATCTCGCTGAGCTTCTTACCGAGATTCTTTAGTGGGTAGTTGAAAAAAAAGAATCTCGCCGAGATTCTTTAGTGGGTAGCTAAAAATAAAAAGAATCTCGCCGAGATTCTTTAGTGGGTAGCTGAAAATGAAATGAATCTATATCAAAAAAGATATTCACGAATATTGAAGGATTTCTAACACTAATTTGTTAGTACATCAACGAAGGTTAGACCCCTCATGTGTAGTCGAACTCAGAAAAGCTTTGCAGTCTTATATATACGCTGAGGCTTCAAGTCACTTGCGAGAAACGCTCCGTCCGTTCGCCACCTAGTGACAGCATACGAAACACTGGTGGACATTGCTCCGCTAGATGGCGAAGGAACAAAGCGTTTCTCGCAAGCGACTTGAAGCCTCAGCGTATATATAAAAGACTGCAAAGCTTTTCTGAGTTCGACTACACACGAGGGGTCTAATCTTCGTTAATGTACTAACAAATTAGGGTTAGCAACCCGTCAATATTCGTAAAGATCTTTTTTGATATAGATTCTTTTCATTTTCAATGAAAAAGAAAAGAATTTTCAATGAATAAGAAAAGAATTTTCAATGAAAATGAAAAGAATTTTCAATGAAAAAGAAAAGAATTTTCAATGAAAATGAAAGGAATTTTCAATGAAAAGAATCTCGCTAGGCGAGATTCTGATAGAGATTCTTTTTATTTTCAGCTACCCACTAAAGAATCTCGGTAAGAAGCTGGACGGGATTCTCTCGAATCTCGGGGAGATTCTGATAGAGATTCTTTTTATTTTCAGCTACCCACTAAAGAATCTCGATACGAAGCTGGGTGAGATTCTCAGATAGATTTAAAAAGAATCTGGGTTCGGCGCGCAAATGTGATTCTCGTTGAGAATCTCGCTGAGATTCTTAAGAATCTCTGCGAGAATCTTGTTAAAAATATCGGCCAGATACTTTTTTTTCTACGCGGTAGAGACTGCACAATTTTTCATTATGAAAATTAATATTTTTTTATGAGAACTTTTTAATGCGTTAACTGGTGAACCAAATTAAATGTTCAAATTTGATTTAATTTAATTTACTTCAATTTTTATTGTGAAATGACCGTCGTTTTTATACTATTTTTTAATTTTACACACAAATCATGTATTAAATTTAACATTTTCTTTTAACGACAATTAATTTTTTTAAATGTTCATCATACTATTATATATGACAGATCAAATGCTCTGAATTTTTTACAATGTTAAGATCAAATGAAGTTTAAAATATACTGTTAAAAATATTGAATATAAATTTCCACTACGAGTAAAAAAACTTTTACTTTACAGTTTACTTTAGAGAAACTGGTATATTAAAATTGATATGCAAGTGGGATATAAAATTACAATACTTTTTACTGAATCTTACCGATAATTAGGAAATTTACTGTAAAAGTTTTTAATTTTACTACGCTCGTGTATTAAATTTTATATATTATGTGATAAATAAAATTTCCGGTAATGTGAATTTTCAAACATTCTTCCACGATTACGTATATTTTTTCCCTCTCAATAAAACTGCAATTGTCATTTATTTTTTCATCTCGTTTTTTTTTTTTTGATATTCGATTTTAGCACAATCTAAATTAGTTTCTAATCTAACGCCTACTGCCCTTCGAGTTTATCAACTCTGCCCATCGAAATTCCATTTATTGGAACGCAGCTGCGACCTGAATCGAAAATTCATCCCTGTGTGTAGGGGAATGTACCAACTGGTACTATGCTGCTGCTTTTGCCGTGATATCGAAGTAGGCGCACGGATTCTATACACACAAGTTAAAGTTAGCGTTAACTTTGTTATCTGCGAGAAATTTACGGGCTGAAACTCGAAGCCATCAGGTTGCAACGTTTGCCATCCAGAACCTTTACCTTTCGCCATCTATGTTAGCAGCCTTTGATCATATGGGGCATTCCAGCTCCAGAATTTTTCATGCTCCAACACCCTTCAATAATATTGGCAATTTTTTATCAAATAGTATTTTGAAAAATAAAAGACACGTATTTTTATGTTTGACGCTACGAGCAATATTTTCCAAACACGATTTTTTTCAAAAATATGCATTTTTCGCGTTTTATAAATTTTTTATCGTTAATATTTTGGAAATTAACAGTCGTATTGAAAAATATTCAGGATGAAATTTGTTCAGTTTTCAAAGAGTATAATGTATATTACAAACGTTGTTTTTGTTTTCCTAAAATTTTGTCACATGACGTTAAACACACAATATATCGTTTTGCAAAAAAGGCCCATTTTTTATCATTTTTATACACTTACATAAAAATTCTGTCTAAAATTACAATATTTTTGAGATCCTATGCAGGCTGGCAAGATTTTTTTTCGAAAAGTTCCACGTAATTGAATTTTTACGTAAAAATGTACGATATTAAAAAAACTTCAATCAGTTAGAACTTCTTATAAAAAAATCAGTCCATTCTGGATAGGGTCTCAAAAATTTTGTAATTGTAGACAGAATTTTTCTGTAAGTATATAAAAATGATAAAAAAATCGTTCTTTTTTGCAAAACGATATATTGTTGTACACCGTCATATACATTTTTTTTGGGAAATCCAAAATAACATTTTTAATATACATTATGTAGCTCTTTGTAAACTGAACAAATTTCATCGAGAACTTTATTCTATAGGACTGTTAATTTAAAAGATATTAACGATTAAAAAAATCCCAAAAAAAATCAAATTTTTCCAAAAATTCGTGTGTCGAAAATAATGGTCGTAGCGTCAAACAAAAAAATACGTGAATTTTCTTTTTCAAAGTACTATTTGATAAAAAAATGTCAATATTATTGAAGGGCGTCAGAGCGTGAAAAATTTACCTGGAATCCCCCATATACATTGTGTGTATACTGCGTCGTGGTTAGCGTCTAGGATAGGCAAAATCAAGCACTGCTTTCCATGTTCTATCGCACTTGCATCCTGCCGAGTTCCGAAAGACTCCCAAACACCATGTATACCAAAACCCACCCACAAAGTACTAATTGCTACACCCAAACAAATTCCCACAACCACGAAAACAATTATAACGTAAAGTTAATAGTGGTTTGCGTGCATTTCCCTTACAGAAAATTATTTTGCGTAGACTTATTTATTTTGAAACTACACTTAGAGAAATAATGTTACTCCTGGAAACAAAAAATTGACAGCTATTAATTTTTTATTCATGCAACGTTTTTTTTGTGATTTAAAAAAACTCAAATTCAATCTGCCCACTATTTCTGAGTTATCGTCACTTGATGCTGTAGGTATTGAACATCAAAATATGCAGTTACATAAAAAAAATATGAGCTGCATTTTTGATAAAAAAATTATTTTAACTTCTTCCAAATACGAAAATTGTTATTAGCTGCTATTCAAACGATTAAGAAATGAAAGGATCTTCTATGAAAATCATGCAAACAGCAATGATGCACTAATATTAATCATTCCTGTTTTTATCTACAAGACACATTGAACTTTTCGTTAAAAATTATTTAAAACAAAATCATTGAAATGAATTAAATGAGTTCTACTAAAATACATTTAAAAATCACCGAGTCACCTAAGATCATGAGAAGAAAATTATCTTACAATATCTGACAAACCTCCAATTCGGGCACATAAAAAAATTGCAACTTATTAAAAAATACCAATATAATACTCATCACAAATGAAAAAGAAATTAAAATATTTGCAATGATGATCCAGGCAAAAAAAATGATTCCTTGTTGCAAAACGGTTAAAATTCAATATTTAATAACAAATTGTAGCACAAAAATATTTTCATCCAGAATTGTAAATCCCCATTAACTCATGAGATATAGTTTACAGTACAATTTGTTTTGTAATTATTATTTCATAATAATAATATGTAGTGATTATAAAATAGAGTGTACACATTTGAATAGCTGAAAAAAAATACTAATTTTCGCTGTAATATTGCAGGAAATAGTGGAAATTAATGAAAGAAATAAGTAATGCATTACTTATTTTTTTCCATTTTTTCAAAAGGGTTACCCTGAATTTTTATTGAAAAATAATAATTTTTGCAGCCATTCCAAAGTTTAATCATCGTATTACAATCGCTACATGTTATTATTATAAAATCATAATTATAAAGCTGATCGTATCATCATCATTATTTCTATAAGTATTAGTCATTTACAACTCTGTTTTCATCATTGTCAATTGAGCCAATGGTAAATTAAGGAGGTTGGAGCGCTCCACACTAGTCAAATCAGTGCTAAATTTTTAAAAGCGTTTCTACAATTTCAGATGGTTTAATAATCGGTTCCAAGGTGTTAATCACATAGCAGCATTAGTTCTTGATATTCAAATACATTCACAGCTGTGATATCAACATTAAATCGATCAATATCTGCAAATTTCCGATGTTATGTTTTTTCATCCAGTTTTTTAAAAGGGTAAACCGTAATATCAGTCCGATTATGACGACCAATATCTCATTTTGTTTACTAAAAGATATTCTATCGATTGGCCGTCTATTTTTAAAAATCGTCTTAGTAGTTCAAAAGATACAACCGTTTGTTTATCCTATCATAATCTAACATCAAGTATACAAATGGCTGTAACTTTTGAACGCCTGATACTATAGAAAATCCGGACGGTCAATCGATTAAGGATCTTCCACTGATCAAAATGAGCTATGTTTCGTCATAATCGGACTGATATTACGGTTTACCCTTTTACAAAACTGTATGAAAAAACATGACATCGGAAATTTGGAGATATTGATCGATTTACTGTTCATATGACAGCTGTGAATGTATTTGAATATCAAGAACTAATGCTGCTATGTGATTAACACCTTGGAACAGATTATTAAACCATCTGAAATTGTAGAAACGCTTTTAAAAATTTAGCACTGATTTGATTAGTGTGGAACCTCCTTAAACATTGTAATAAAAAAAACTCACCCCAGAAGACGAATGCAACATATTCGGCCTACTATCGAACCTGCAAAATAAAAATCAACGTATATTTCATATGACTTGGAATAATAATTATTGATAATTATTTAAATGTCGTACATTCACTAGGATTCCTCACTACGAAAATAACTCGAGTCTCAGGCTCAGGTACGGGAATAGGATCGTTTACGTTGACGGTATACGGAGGTGGTACCCTGGCATATGGTGGTGGTTGTAAATGCGGTGGTATTTGTGCCGCTGGTCCGTAAGGTAAATCATTCTGAGGAGTCATTGGTGGTGCCGATGGTGGAACTGAAGGATTTCTCATCCCCGATAAACTTCCAGAATGTCAATAGTCGTCAATAATTGTCAATGGTAGCACCAAAACGTTGCACAACTCGCAGCACAATACATTAACTTCCGATCGCTGTTTTCTTTATACTGATCATTTTATCAAGCTGATTCAAGCACTCGGGATATGCGACAAAAATCGATTTGATAACACGAGTACTGAGTTATCTAGCACGGGATAAGATATCTCCAAGTACGTAAGTGGTGGTCATTTTTCCACGTAAAATTTAATTCCTATATAGGAAAGAACAAGCGTCATAATGATTTTAATTACGGTATTGAAATCAAGCTTAGAAATTTGGACATAGCGTTGTCTTTATTTTGCAATGTTTATATAGCATCCTATGCGAAGAGGAATAGCGAATACACTGTGGGAGAAAAAAAAATTCTGATAACTATAAATTCATAGTGAAATGTATTCACTGCAATTAAAAAAAAATTTTTTGTATATTGATAAAAAAATTTTGAATGAAAAATAATATACCAATATCTGTAAATATTATTTGTAGTTAGCGAATTTCAGTTACGACTTTTTATACATTTTAAGCGTGTTACATTTTTCATATCGTTACCACATAAAATGCAATACGCTGAAAGTGTGTAAAAAGTCGTAACTGGAATTTTTACCTTTATTATATTTCTTCTTTATTATATTTTTATATAATAAAAATTTATTCTTCTTTATTAATCTTTATTATATTTTTACACACTTTAAGCGTGTCATATTTTCCATATCGTTAGCACGCAAAATGCAACACGCTTAAAGTGTGTAAAACGTCGTAATTGAAAATTTTACGCGATTGAGATCAAATGAAGCTAAAAAAAAAATTAATGAAAATTTCCACTACGGTTAAAGTCACCATTTAACCCTCTTTTACAGGTACTGTTATATTAATTATCATTCAACATTTTTTTACCGTGTAAATATGATTTTTTTTAAGGGATCTTTCCAGTGTGACGGCCCTAAAAATAGCCTATTTTCACGATTTTTTTTCGGACGGTTACTATACGCCGATCAATCTGAAATTTTTATGACATATTAAGGTAATCATGAATGACAGAAAATGATTTTTTATAAGACGATTTTTATTGTTTAAATATTTCTTTTTATTGTTGAAAATAATGTTGATAAAAAAGATAGCCTCATGGTGGACATCCTAGGGGTCGCAAATTTGATCTGAAAAAAAAACCCAAAGGATTATTAATTAGTATGCGATTCGCTATCGCGCTGTGGAGGCTTTTTTACATCAAAATTGACAAAATGGCGGCGGTTTGAACAAAAAGTACCGAATTTAGCCGTTTTTTTCGACAGTTTTTCTTTTTAAAAAAATGGGAAGATTAAAAAAAAAAGCTTCCATAGCACGATAGAGAGTAGCGTGAAGAATGTTCTCCTAAAATTTGAAAACGATCGCTTGAAAACTGTTCCCTGGAAAATGTCCACCGTTTTGAAAAATGTCATTTCGAGAAAAACGCGTTTAAAGTTTTAAGTGTGGAAATTTCAGATACCTAAATTGTGTACTTACGACTAATCGGCGATGCCAGGTCCATAAAGTATACCAGCGAAGTATTTCAAATTTCGCTCTAAAAATTTGAAAGAATGTTTTTGACCGTATATATTAATGGATAAGACAAAAAAAAATTTCGATTTTTTTTTTCCAGATCCCTTAAAATTGATATGCAAGTGGGATTACAATACTTTTTACTAAATCTTAAAAATCTATTTCCAATCTTTATTATATTTTTACACACTTTAAGCGTGTCACATTTTCCATATCGTTAGCACGCAAAATGCAACACGCTTAAAGTGTGTAAAACGTCGTAATTGAAAATTTTACGCGATTGAGATCAAATGAAGCTAAAAAAAAAATTAATGAAAATTTCCACTACGGTTAAAGTCACCATTTAACCCTCTTTTACAGGTACTGTTATATTAATTATCATTCAACATTTTTTTACCGTGTAAATATGATTTTTTTTTTTAAGGGATCTTTCCAGTGTGACGGCCCTAAAAATAGCCTATTTTCACGATTTTTTTTCGGACGGTTACTATACGCCGATCAATCTGAAATTTTTATGACATATTAAGGTAATCATGAATGACAGAAAATAATTTTTTATAAGACGATTTTTATCGTTTAAATATATTTTTTTAATTGTTGAAAATAATGTTGATAAAAAAGATAGTCTAATGGTGGATATTCTAGGGGTCGCAAATTTGATCTGAAAAAAAAACCCAAAGGATTATTAATTAATATGTGATTGGCTATCGAGCTATGGAGGCTTTTTTAAAATCAAAATTGACAAAATGCCGGCGGTTTGAACAAAAAGTCCGAATTTAGCGGTTTTTTTCGACAGTTTTTCTTTTAAAAAAATGGAAAGATTCCAAAAAAATGCTTCCATAGCACGATAGAGAATAGCGTGAAGAATGTTCTCCTAAAATTTGAAAACGATCGCTTGAAAACTGTTCCCTGGAGAATGTCCACCGTTTTGAAAAATGTCGTTTCGAGAAAAACGCGTTTAAAGTTTTAAGTGTGGAAATTTCAGATACCTAAATTGTGTACTTACGACTAATCGGCGATGCCAGGTCCATAAAGTATACCAGCGAAGTATTTCGAATTTCGCTCTAAAAATTTGAGAGAATGTTTTTGACCGTATATACTAATGGATAAGACAAAAAAAAATTTCGATTTTTTTTTCAAGATCCCTTAAAATTGATATGCAAGTGGGATGTAAAATTACAATACTTTTTACTAAATCTTAAAAATCTATTTCCAATCTTTATTACATTTTTACACACTTTAAGCGTGTTACATTTTCCATATCGTTAGCACGCAAAATGCAACACGCTTAAAGTGTGTAAAACGCCGTAATTGAAATTTTGACAGTATTGAGATCAAATGAAGCTTCAAAAAATTTAATGTATATATTTCCACTATGGTTAAAGTAACCATTTAACCCTCTTTTACAGATACTGGTATATTAATTTTCATTCAAAAATTTTTTTACCGTGTAAAAATAATTTTTTTTTAAGTCGGCATAATTTAAAATATAGGAAACAACAGACTTGCAACACGTTGGGATTTTAGAGTGCAGTCGTAACTGATGACATGCAAAGCCTCGGGCAAACGGCCTCTGAGAAGAGGCGCGAAGTTCAAGGACCTCCAAGCAACCGTCGCAGGTTCACGCTGTCCTTGATGTCTCTTCAATGAAATCGGCCTGCGACCAATTTGTAGCCCGACGTTTCAGCTCGTAACGTGGAACTGACCTAGATATTTTTTTATTGAATGATTTCAGCTGACTCACGGTCACGTCCTGGCCGCTAGACACATATGTACTCCATTCTGCCTCGCAGTCTCATAATCTCATAAATTATAAACCTTATATGCTCAAAGAGCCGTCTAAACGTATAATTTTCGACCTACCAAAATAATGTAATTAATCATTCCACAAGAAATCGGACCGGAAACAAATAACTCTTAATAAAATATATACAAGCCAATTCGTGTATAGGAAACATCAGATTACTGAATGACACACCAACGTGAATTAATAACTCCAAGATTTTGCATCCTGAAACTCGTCAGACGCTCAATGAGCATATTAATTAATTATATTAATTCTGATGGAAAATATTTAAATACGAATGTATTTTAAATAGTATAGTTGTAACAAAATGTTTATTAACACTATATTACAGAGGATTAGCCAATTATTTAGAAATATAAAAATAGTCCCAAATATAAATAACAACTTAAAATAATACTTTAAGATTTAAAAAAGAATTAAATTACGTATTAACGCGAAGACATTTTGCAGTTCTCATTGAAGAAATATGAAAGGCAGAGCAAGTTGAGAAAATCGGAAAGAGGGCGAAGATTTAGAATTTTTTTTTTTTGGCAAATAGCTTAAGTTAATTTCCAAAAAGCCATCGACTAGATAATTACCAAAAAGCCATCGACTAGATAATTTCCAAAAAGCCATCGACTAGATAATTGCCAAAAAGCCATCGACTAGATAATTGCCAAAAAGCCATCGACTAGATAATTACCAAAAAGCCATCGACTAGATAATTTCCAAAAAGCCATCGACTAGATAATTGCCAAAAAGCCATCGACTAGATAATTGCCAAAAAGCCATCGACTAGATAATTGCCAAAAAGCCATCGACTACAGTCGTTTAACTGGTGGTTTTTATTATTTTAGTTGAGCTGTTGAGATTTATGTGGTAAGATATGAATAGATGAGGTGAAGATCGAGTTTATTACATCGGTTTATGACAACTCTGATTTGAGATAAGAAATAAATTTACACGGTTCTATATTTTCGGCTATTTTCTCAACCAGAAAACATTTTATATGATATCCACAATATTCCAATGTATTAATGATAGTTTTAATTATTCACCGTGATTTGAAAAGAATTTCTAATACATTCATATTCGAATATTTTCGTGATAAAGATTTTCGATAAGGAAGCAATTCACATGGTTCTATATTACTGGCTATTTTCTCATCTAAAAAAAAGTTGTATCATATACACAATATTCGAAACTGTTAATAATAGCTTAAATTATTCACCGTGATTTAAAAAAGAATTTCTAACACACTTATATTCAAATATTTTCGTAATAAACATTTTCGATAAGGAAGCAATTTACATGGTTCAATATTTCTGGCTATTTTCTCATCTAAAAAAAAATATTGTATCGCATACACAATTTTCAAACCTGTTAATAATAGCCTAAATTATTCACCGTGATTTAAAAGAGAAATTTTAATGCACTCAAATATTTTCGTGATAATAAATCAACGCTGCGATACACGAAAAGAAGATTAATCGGAGTTTTCAATTTTTGAGCTTTCAAACCTGTTAATAATAGCCTAAATAATTCACCGTGATTTCAAAAAGAATTTCTAATACATTCATATTCGAATATTTTCGTGATAAAGATTTTCGATAAGGATGCAATTTACATGGTTCAATATTTCTGGCTATTTTCTCACCTAAAAAAAAAAGTTGTATCATATACACAATATTTAAATCTGTTAATAATAGCCTAAATTATTCACCGTGATTTAAAAAAGAATTTCTAACACACTTATATTCAAATATTATCATAATAAACATTTTCGATAAGGAAGCAATTTACATCTTTCTATATTTCTGGCTATTTTCTCATCTAAAAAAAAATACGTATACACAATTTTCAAATCTGTTAATAATAGCCTAAATTATTCACCGTGATTTAAAAAAGAATTTCTAATACATTCATATTCGAATATTTTCGTAATAAAGATTTTCGATAAGGAAGCAATTTACATGGTTCAATATTTCTGGCTATTTTCTCATCAAAAAAAAGTTGTATCATATACACAATGTTCGAATCGGTTAATAATAGCCTAAATTATTCACCGTGATTTAAAAAAGAATTTCTAATACATTCATATTCGAATATTTTCGTAATAAAGATTTTCGATAAGGAAGCAATTTACATGGTTCAATATTGCTGACTATTTTCTCATCTAAAAAAAAGTTGTATCATATACACAATATTCGAATCGGTTAATAATAGCCTAAATTATTCACCGTAATTTAAAAAAGAATTTCTAATACATTCATGGTCGAATATTTTCGTAATAAAGATTTTCGATAAGGAAGCAATTTCCACTTTCAATATTTCTGGCTATTTTCTCATCTAAAAAAAATATTGTATCGTATACACAATTTTCAAATCTGTTAATAATCGCCTAAATTATTCCCCGTGATTTAAAAAAGAAACTCTAACAGACTTATATTCAAATATTCTGTTTCAATATTTCTGGCTATTTTGTCATCTAAAAAAAAAATACGTATACACAATTTTCAAATCTGTTAATAATAGCCTAAATTATTCACCGTAATTTAAAAAAGAATTTCTAACAGACTCATATTCAAATATTTTCGTAATAAACATTTTCGATAAGGAAGCAATTTACATGGTTCAATATTTCTGGCTATTTTCTCATCTAAAAAAAAATATTGTATCGTATACACAATTTTCAAATCTATTAATAAAACCCTAAATTATTCACCGTGATTTAAAAGAGAAATTTTAATGCACTCAAATATTTTCGTGATAATAAATCAACGCTGCGATACACGAAAAGAAGATTAATCGGAGCTTTCAATTTTTGTGGCCATCACAATTTACACGTACACACATATACACATAGGACGTTTATATTTCATGTAGAGGGTTGCATGCTAAATATAATCCATCCTGTCCACCGCCCCTGGGCTCTTTGCCCATGCACATAGATCCAGGAAGTACAAATCGCTGAGCGAGAATGAAAAATGTTTATCACATCGTAAAAACACTGGACAACAACGAGCACTTCGCGTGAACCAGTAAAGTTCAACATACACGTAAAAGAATGTACGTATGAAAAATTATAGCCGTGAAAAACTGGATGAAAGCTCGAAACGTAAAAATTTCGCAAATTCCAATCGAACTTCTGTCGAATGGTCAGCAGACTAGTTTATCGCTCGTTTCACCTTCCTGGATTTAGCACAATCGGGCAATAACAGCGGATTTATGACGCCACTGGCTATTCCGATAAAGTCAAAATAAACTTTCATCACCGTCAGCTAACTATTTTATCCTCAATTGTAGCGATATTCTCATTGTTATCATTGTTATCAACTATTTAATCGGTAATCTTGAGCATTATATTTTGGCAAAGCATATGAAGTAACATGTGATGATTTGTAAAAAAATTAGAGATAAAATTGAGACATGCTAATATTTTTTAAATTCCAGTAGAATTAAATGACCAGAAAAATAATTTGTAAGACTGGATAAAATGTTGTTGTTGAATTTAACAACTGTGTAGACACAATAGATCTGTACATTTTGGGACAAATTTAACAGCCCCAAATTTAACAAATGTAACAGTGTTCAGTGTTGAAAATTTACAGTTATTAATAACGAAATACTGCAAATCCATATTGTATTGGTTTTCAATTTACAGAAAAGCGTATGGATCAATTTGAACCTCATATTAATGTTAATTCAACGCTGTTTTTTTTTACAGTGTAGCATGTTTCGAATATTCGATAAAAATGTATTTGGAATACTTTTTCATTTGAATAACTGTCAATAATTCGTAACTAAGATCAATAATATATGATTTTTTGTCATGTATTAATTTAATTTACTTTTTGTCATTTAAAAAAATATATATAACGCTCATACAATTTTCTTACAATTACTCACAGTTATTCAGAGCGAAATGTATTTTGAATACAATTTTATTCGAATATTTAACTGAATGAAAAATCTGGTATTTTCATTTGTATTTCATTTGTTTGTTGATTTCATTTGTACGACTTTAACACTATTTAATTTTCATGATTCTTAGGTGTCTCGGCCCCTTAAGAATTTTATCTAAAATCGTAGCAATTTTTTTTTTGTTCTCAAGATAAAAGATTTCATTTGTACGATTTTAACACTATTTCATTTTCATGATTCTTAAGTGTCTCGGCCCCTTAAGAATTTTATCTGAAATCGTAGCAATTTTTTTTTGTTCCCAAGATAAAAGATTTCATTTGTACGATTTTAACACTATTCATTTTTCATGATTCTTGAGTGTCTCGGCCCCTTAAGAATTTTATCTAAAATCGTAGCAATTTTTTTTTTGTTCCCAAGATAAAAGATTTCATTTGTACGATTTTAACACTATTCAATTTTCATGATTCTTAGGTGTCTCGGCCCCTTAAGAATTTTATCTAAAATCGTAGCAATTTTTTTTTGTTCTCAAGATAAAAGATTTCATTTGTACGACTTTAACACTATTCAATTTTCATGATTCTTAGGTGTCTCGGCCCCTTAACAATTTTATCTAAAATCGTAGCAATTTTTTTTTGTTCTCAAGATAAAAGTTTTAATTTGTACGATTTTAACACTATTCAAATTTCATGATTCTTAGGTGTCTCGGCCCCTTAAGGATTTTATCTAAAATCGTAGCAATTTTTTTTTTGTTCCCAAGATAAAAGACTTCATTTGTACGATTTTAACACTATTCAATTTTCATGATTCTTAGGTGTCTCGGCCCCTTAAGGATTTTATCTAAAATCGTAGCAATTTCTTTTTTTGTTCTTAAGATAAAAGATTTCATTTGGATGATTTTAACACTATTCAATTTTCATGATTCTTAAGTGTCTCGGCCCCTTAAGAATTTTATCTAAAATCGTAGCAATTTTTTTTTGTTTCCAAGATAAAAGATTTCATTTGTACGATTTTAACACTATTCAATTTTCATGATTCTTAGGTGTCTCGGCCCCTTAAGAATTTTATCTAAAATCGTAGCAATTTTTTTTTGTTCCCAAGATAAAAGATTTTATTTGTACGATTTTAACACTATTCAATTTTCATGATTCTTAGGTGTCTCGGCCCCTTAAGAATTTTATCTAAAATCGTAACAATTTTTTTTTGTTCTCAAGATAAAAGATTTCATTTGTACGACTTTAACACTATTTAATTTTCATGATTCTTAGGTGTCTCGGCCCCTTAAGAATTTTATCTAAAATCGTAACAATTTTTTTTTGTTCTCAAGATAAAAGATTTCATTTGTACGACTTTAACACTATTTAATTTTCATGATTCTTAGGTGTCTCGGCCCCTTAAGAATTTTATCTAAAATCGTAGCAATTTTTTTTTTGTTCCCAAGATAAAAGACTTCATTTGTACGATTTTAACACTATTCAATTTTCATGATTCTTAAGTGTCTCGGCCCCTTAAGAATTTTATCTAAAATCGTAGCAAATTTTTTCTTGTTCTCAAGATAAAAGATTTTATTTGTACGATTTTAACACTATTCAATTTTCATGATTCTTAGGTGTCTCGGCCCCTTAAGAATTTTATCTAAAATCGTAGCAATTAATTTTTTTGTTCTCAAGATAAAAGATTTCATTTGTACGATTTTAACACTATTCAATTTTCATGATTCTTAAGTGTCTCGGCCCCTTAAGATTTTTATCTAAAATCGTAACAATTTCTTTTTTTGTTCTTAAGATAAAAGATTTCATTTGGACGATTCTAACACTATTCAATTTTCATGATTCTTAAGTGTCTCGGCCCCTTAAGAATTTTATCTAAAATCGTAGCAATTTTTTTTTTGTTTTCAAGAAAAAATATTTCATTTGTACGATTTTAACGCTATTCAATTTTCATGATTCTCAGGTGTCTCGGCCCCTTAAGAATTTTATCTAAAATCGTAGCAATTTTTTTTTTGTTCCCAAGATAAAAGATTTCATTTGTACGATTTTAACACTATTCAATTTTCATGATTCTTAGGTGTCTCGGCCCCTTAAGGATTTTATCTAAAATCGTAGCAATTAATTTTTTTGTTCTCAAGATAAAAGATTTCATTTGTACGATTTTAACACTATTCAATTTTCATGATTCTTAAATGTCTCGGCCCCTTAAGAATTTTATCTAAAATCGTAGCAATTTCTTTTTGTTCTCAAGATAAAAGATTTCATTTGTACGATTTTAACACTATTCAATTTTCATGATTCTTAAGTGTCTCGGCCCCTTAAGAATTTTATCTAAAATCGTAGCAATTTTTTTTTGTTCCCAAGATAAAAGATTTTATTTGTACAAATTTAACACTATTTAATTTTCATGATTGTTAAATAATTCGGCCCCTTAAGAATTTTATCTAAAATCGTAGCAATTTTTTTTTGTTCTCAAGATAAAAGATTTCATTTGTACGATTTTAACACTGTTCAATTTTCATGATTCTTAAGTGTCTCGGCCCCTTAAGAATTTTATCTAAAATCGTAGCAGTTTTTTTTTTGTTCTCAAGAAAAAATATTTCATTTGTACGATTTTAACACTATTCAATTTTCATGATTCTTAGGTATCTCGGCCCCTTAAGAATTTTATCTAAAATCGTAGCAATTTATTTGTTGGTGTTATCAGTTTTCATTTTTTTTTTGTTTTCTGTTTTTAAACGCAACTATATAGAACAACCAAATGTCCCTGTTTGCTTGAGAAAATCTCAGGCAGTAAAGTTTATCTCCAGAGAACTCCATTATACGAAGAAGATAGTAGTTGCATGGAGAAGGATCTTAAGACTATTTTATAAGGATCTTAAGAGACTATCATCCGAATTACCATCGCCTGAAAGGCGGAAAGACAATGGAGCGAAATAACAACAATAAAGACCATCGAAATAAAATTGCGTCTGTGGGCTTCAAATTAGGATAGAGATCCATCCAGTCATTCTCTGGTGTGATTTGAAAAGGGCTATTCTGAGATTACTATCCAGGGGAAGAGCCTCAACTGTATCTACAGTTGGAGCTGATAAAAAAGCTCGTAAAAAACATCGTGAACCTGGAATGATCCTGTGGTTCATGAGTTTCTTTAAAGCATCTATGTCGAAGCAAAACTCGGTAAATAAGTATTTCAAGATGAAATCTACAGCAGCTAACATGAAAATTAATTCGTATTTAAAATTTTTTTTCCAAGTAAACAACAAAATCAAATTGTTCAAAAATTTATATATTTTTACGACGCAAAATCAAAATCGACTCCTGGATTTTCACATGTAATACCACAAGAGCTTTGAAATTATCGGATATTTCCTGACAGGTTCGTTGCAAACAAATGAACGAGTCAAACGAACGAGTTTTCTGGAAAACTTGACGAGTTTATTTGTTTGCAGGGAACCTGGAGGGAAATATCAGATTAATTTCGAAGCTCGAGTGGTATTCGGGGGATTATTTTTTCTATTCAAATTGCGACAAATGGAATTGCACCATGAGACAAAAATTATCGTTCTGCCAAGGAAATTTCATAATCAGAACAAAAACCTTTTGATTCATGTTTAAAGTATTGCAGTTAAATACACAATTGTTATAGACATTTGTATATTGATTCCAGACTGAGGTTTTCGATTTAATCGTATTAACAGGGACATTTCCCTTTACTTTTTCATCAATAGTTTGCAAGGATTCAACTCCAAACCTACTCATATCAAATAAAAATCCTTTGACTGCCACAATAAAATTCAATCTGTCAGTTTGACAGATGGTTGACGCGACTAAATGATTTTTTGTTTTATATATATAACCAACACGCAAAATTATCAAAAAATTATCAGTATAATACCGTGTAGCTTGCCCCACGTCACGTCGAATGGTGCAATTCCATTGGTCGAAATTTGGATGGGAAAAATAATCAGTAATAATACCACTAGTGCTTCAAAATTATCGGATATTTTCCGATAGCTTTGTTGCCTAGGAACGATTGTGTCAAATTTTGCAGGTTTAAGTAGATTTTTCTGCAAAATTTGACACACTCGTTCCTAGGCAGGGAAGCTTGAGGAAAATATCCGATTAATTTTGAAGCACGAGTGGTATTTGACGGATTATTTTTCCCATCCAAATTTCGACCAATGGAATTGCACCATTCGACGCCACGTGGGGCAAGCTACACGGTATTATACTGATAATTTTTTGATAATTTTGCGTGTTAGTTATATATATAAAACAAAAAATCGTTTAGCCGCGTCAACCATCTGTCAAACTGACAGATTGAATTTTATTGTGGCAGTCAAAGGATTTTTATTTGATATGAGTAGGTTAGGAGTTGAATCCTTGCAAACTATTGATGAAACAGTAAAGGGAAATGTCCCTGTTAATACGATTAAATCGAAAACCTCAGTCTGGAATCAATATACAAATGTCTATATCAATTGTGTATTTAACTGCAATACTTTAAACATGAATCAAAAGGTTTTTGTTCTGATTATGAAATTTCCTTCTCAGAATGATAATTTTTGTCTCATGGTGTAATTCCATTTGTCGCAATTTGAATAGAAAAAATAATCCCCCGAATACCACTCGAGCTTCGAAATTAATCTGATATTTCCCTCCAGGTTTCCTGCAAACAAATAAACTCGTCAAGTTTTCCAGAAAAATCACTCGCGCTACACGCTCGTGATTTTTTAACCTGGAAAACTTGACTCGTTCATTTGTTTGCAACGAACCTGTCAGGAAATATCCGATAATTTCAAAGCTCTTGTGATATTACAAGTGATTATTTTTTCCTCTCGGCCTTCGGTCAATCAGAGTGTAGGAAACAGCATCTGGATATTTCTTTAGAGAAACTTTTCCAAAGCGACTCCTTTTTCAATTACGTTTAAAGTAACCAACTTTTTTTATGTCACATAGAATAGTTAGTGTGAAATGCGCCGCAAATGAGGAGAAACATATGAAAGCTCATCGGAAATTTTTAACAAATTTCCGATATAAAACTGTTTGGTAGCTTCAAACACTGCGCTCTGATTGACCGAAGTCCGAGAGGAAAAAATAATCCGCCAAATACCACTCATGCTTCAAAATTAATCGGATATTTTCCTCAAGCTTCCCTGCTTAGGAACGAGTGTGTCAAATTTTGCAGGTTTAAAATCCCGAGTGCGAAGGACGAGGGATTTTTCTGCAAAATTTGACAAGTCTATCGATTTCTTCAATAAATAATTCGATATACATTTTTTAACCTGTATTATTATTTTAAAAAAAAACAAAATTCATTCAAATTTCGTAACTTTTGAAATTGATTTTAAAAAAACCTTCGAATAAACGTGTCCTTTTTTTTATTTAAGGAGATTGTAAAATTAAAATAATTTATGGAATAAATAAATAAAATTGATAAGTCACCTGGAAGCAAATAAAAATTTATAATACGATTTTAAAGGAGGATCCATTATTATTCTTGCTAGGACATGAAAAATATTTCTGTCCAACGACGAGTCATTATAGTAAGACGTTAAACAAAACGATCATAATAAATATACATACATACACAGATGCAACGTAGAATAATAATTTTTATGGAAAAATCGATGCAACGTTGAAGCAACCAACGAAGGGATAACGCAAGTCTGTAATCGTAAGCTCAATTATATATCCACGTGTCGTATATTGTGCACTTTGATTGCCACCAGACTGACCTAGATACTATGAAAATATAATTTGCTTATCAACGCGTGGTTGATTCTCGTTTAACAGTCGCGGCAATATCAATTGGTGGAAGCGTGTCCTTAAGAATCCCAATGAAATTTCAACGTCCTCGAGTGAATCAAATTACTACAAGCAACATTGGCATTGAAACCAGCGATGCAAATTTGTCGCTACGCATCTAGTGATGCCCTCAAGAAATTCGAGACAAGTCGAGGCGCATGAAGTCAATAAACCTCGTATTGAACAATTGAACTTCAATCTATCTCGATATGTGTGAATGCAATCACAAAATACGAGATATTCAGATTGCATCGTAAAATGTGTCGAGATCTTGGGTGACATCACGAGAATTTGACAGTATCGATACGATACAAGATTATTTGAGAAATTCGATAATGAAGGGAAACAAGAAACACATAGACGGCACTCAAAAGCGAAAAAAAAGTAAAATTATGATTTTTATTTGAATCAAAACTCGGAAAAAAACTGTTTGCAAAATGTGCTTCGAAGAATCGAAGGCTCAAAAAATAATCGAAATGAAGAACAGCAACACGACTGCAGTGAGAGATCATCTGCAAAAAGCACATCCTCCACATTTTGAAGAACTCAGTGCGACAAACGCGAGCAAGTCCTTTCAGAAACCTCAATTTCAAATAAAAATAAACTTTGATTCTTTGCAAGCTTGTTTATATATTGTATACATCAGCAATATAATAGACACGCAATACAATCGACTATGAGACGAACCTCGAGTCAATTCTCGAGACGAGGCAAGGCGATTTTAACAAAAGGTAAACGCAATATATACGATTCAAGAAAGTATCTTGATTGAGCTCTGTCAAACGAGGAAGCGAGAATTTTAACCTCGTGCGGTATCACTATACGCATCATCCAAATATTTAAAGAGTCCAAGTTTTGTTTAGTACAATAAATTTTCGAATAATAAATATATATTTATTTTCCAAGGATTATCTTAAGGAGAGGAAGTCAGGTAAAAAAAATTGATTTTGGAAATTCAATATCATCCAAATCTTATTGCATATAAAAATGCCCAACGCACTATATTGTTGGTGAAACGCACTATATTGCTTGATGAAAGATCAGATCAAACTACGAGGTAGATTGGAATGGTTGACGTCCCATTTTCTTCTTCATGAAAAGATACACCGGCTAAATGGTGCAAATGTTAATAAAAGGTAATATTTTTTAAGTGACATAATTATTAATAAATAAATTTTATGCTATTTTCGAAATCAGTTATTAACTTTGGTTTCAGAATGAAAACAAAATAGTTTGCTCCATTTAGCCGGTGTATTTTTTCATGAAGAAGAAAATGAGATGTCAACCATTCCAATCTGCCTAGTAGTTTGATCTGAATCATGCGCAAAATGGAAAACCTAAGAAGTTTGCTTAAGGTAGTTCTGTCGCTTCACGCTCACTTCGCATAAGTTTCCGAAAAATGAGAGCGAATTGCAAACACTTCTTGATGATATAAAAATCTGAAAAAAATCATGCATATTTAAGATACTTAAGACATTATTTCGACATAGTAATAATTCCAAAATGTTATTAACAAATTGATGAAAAATAAAAATGTTCAACAAATCTTCCGACAACCTAATTTTTTTGTTTCGATGAAAATGATTCGTTCATTTTTCTGAATACGTATGAATTTTTTCAAATTTTTTTCTTTGCTTTGAATTTTGTGATTTTTTCCATGTAAAAAATCGAAAAATTCAAAGCAAAGAAAAAAATTTGAGAAAATTCATACGTACTCAGAAAAATGGACAAATCATTTTCACCGAATCAAAAAAATTAAGTTGTCGGATAATTTGTTAAATAATTTTATTTTTCATCAATTTGTTAATAACATTTTGGAATTATTATTATGCCGAATTAATGTCTTCAGCATCTTTAATATGCATGATTTTTTACAGATTTTTATATCATCTAGAAGTGTTTGCAATTCGCTCTCATTTTTCGGAAACTTTTCGAAGTGAGCGTGAAGCGACAGAACTACCTTAAGATAATATTGAAAAGCATATGCAAGTCAGACGACAGTAAAAAATCCTTTCATCGAGTACCAACAATATAGTGTGTTGGGCATTTTTATATGCAATAGGATTTGGATGGTATTGAATTTCCAAAATTAATTTTTTTGACCTGTCTTCCTCCCCTTAATAGGAAGATATATAATTCTTTGTGAAATAGATAAAAATTTTAATTGTAAAATTAAGCGTTTGGTATTTTACATACATCTTTTATGTGTATATATATATATTTGGGAGTGGATTTGTCACGATTGATCGACTGGAAGACTAGTCGGTTCAAGCCAGGGATTTAGTTCGCTATCACGGTCGATTTATCTTTGAGCGTCTTTGCGGATAATGCTAATATAGTCTCGGTCAATTATCTCTAGCTTTAGGTCTATCTCGATTCCGGATTATCCCTCTCTGTAAACCTACCGGCTGATTCAACGCTTTTCCAATCACCTCCACAAGTTTTCCCGTCGAAATCGTTAAACGGAGTTGTATGTGGTAATCCATATCCATCGTGGAATCTTTCAACAATTTACCAAGCCAATACACTCAGAAGATAAAAAGTAGATGAAGCTTTCATTCATTATTAGGATAACTCCATTTTCTCTCCAGACTTCCCATAAAATACACTTCTAGAAAAGATCGAACGTTTTTATCTATAAACTCGTAAATTAAATTCAATTGTCATTTTTACAGTAAAATTAAAGTACTTTTACAATACAATAGAAATAAATTATTGAAATTACTATACCGTATATTAATTAAAAGTAGATGGATCTTTCATCCATTATTAGGATAATTCCATTTTCTCTCCAGACTTCCCATAAAATACACTTCTAGAAAAGATCGAACGTTTTTATCTATAAACTCGTAAATTAAATTCAATTGTCATTTTTACAGTAAAATTAAAGTACTTTTACAATACAATAGAAATAAATTATTGAAATTACTATACCGTATATTAATTAAAAGTAGATGGATCTTTCATCCATTATTAGGATAATTCCATTTTCTCTCCAGACTTCCCATAAAATACACTTCTAGAAAAGATCGAACGTTTTTATGTATAAACTCGTAAATTAAATTCAATTGTCATTTTTACAGTAAAGTACTTTCACAATAAAATAGAAATAAATTATTGAAATTACTATACCATATATTAATTAAAAGTAGATGAAGCTTTCATCCATTATTAGGATAATTCCATTTCTAGACATCCTATAAAAAATATACACTCTTAGAAAATATCAGAAGATAAACTCGTAATTTTAATTGTGATATGAAATTAATATATTTTCACAATAACATTAGATTAATTTTAATTAAAGAAAAATTAGAATTAAAACATTATTGAAATTATTATACCATATATTAATTTTATATCACACGTATATATTTAACTAATAAGTTCATGCATAAAAATTTCCAGTACGTGTAAATTAGATTTTTATTTGAAATAGATTTTTTTACAGTTCTTATCACTCCTTATCACTTTGATAGGGTTAAATGTAATGAAAAAACATTTAATTTCTTTTCCAACAGCTTCGGTCCATAGTTTGGCCTCCCCAGTTGGATCTCTGCTGTCTGGACTACTTATGGATGCGATAGGAAGACGCGGTGGTTTGCTTTTGGCTGCTGTGCCACTCTGTCTTGGTTGGATAATTATGGGACTCGCCAGAAATTTTTATTGGATTCTTGTCGCTAGAATTGTCTCTGGATTTGCTGTAGGACTGACAGCTGTACCTGCACAGGTATAATTTTACATGCTACGAAGCATCGAATTGCATAAAAAATTGACCATAGAGAATGCAAAGTGGAATTTTGCACCTTCATTATTTTCCATTTTTCCACAAACTCATTTCTACGAGGAAACATGATAATCAATGTTGACTTCCTCAAAGTGAAAAGAAAATACCGGTTACAAGCCTTTTTACCATGATTTAAAAAAAAAAGTTATTTTTTTCCATTTCTGATTCCAGAATTCACAGACCAAAATTCACAAATCTAACTTCCGATCGGAAAATGCAATCTAAATTTTTTTTCTATAAGATATCCAATTTTGGCCTTCACTATCGTTGTCAAGTCGCATATTCTACCACACATTCAGAGAAATCGTAATAATACAGTCAACTATAAAGTGACAACTATTCATTTTTATTACATGCAACTATTTTTATATTTACGATAACTACGAAAATAGTTATGGCAACTATTTGCTAGTAATAGTAACTATTTGATAGTTGTGTCAACTATAAAAAAATTGTTGTACCAACTATAAATGAATAGTTGTCAATTTATAGTTATTAATACCATAATTTTCTCTAAGTGCAGGAAATCCATAAAGGAAAAAATTAATTTTTTTCATTATAAAAAAATCTTTGTTTCATGGTTCAAAAGAATATAGATTTTTTAAATTACATCAGCAGAATAACTATAATATATATATGGGTCATTCCACGGGATTTCGCACAAAAAAAAACCCGACCGACTCCAATTTTCGCCTAATTTTTTTATATTGTTGACTATGTCAAACGGAGCATCTGTGAATTTTTTGAGAATTTTATTCTTATATTTCGACGAGCCATAAAATAAAAGGTGAAAAAAATGAAAAAAAATCTGACGTCAAGTGGAATAATGATATCGACAAAAATAACTAGGTCAAAATTTTCGTAATTCAGCACAGTTTACGGTAAAAATAATCAAAATAAAAAATAAACATAACTTCTATTTTATTTATGTCTTTTACCAAGAAAAGGTACCATTTCGCTAATTTGGCCCCCTCCGATTTCAATACAAAAAATCACGAATATACTACATGGAGTCCCAAACATTTTAAGCACAAGCCCAAGATGGAGAACGCATTTTACCCATTTTTAAAAAAATATTTCGGGTAATTGATTTTTTTAATTTTCTTCCAATCTTCTGCGTATTTTTTTCTGTAATTGGTAATATTAAAAGGAGCTTATGTGATTTTTTTCATAATTTTATATGTAGATGTATTCGATTCATTAAATGTAATCGAATTACAAATTTAAAAAATTGTTTTTTATTTTGATTATTTTTACCGTAAACTGTGTTGAATTACGAAAATTTTTACCTAGTTATTTTTGTCGATATCATTATTCCACTTGACGTCAGATTTTTTTTTCATCTTTTCACCTTATATTTTATGGCTCGTCGAAATATAAGAATAAAATTCTCAAAAAATTCACAGATGCTCCGTTTGACATAGTCAACAATATAAAAAAATTAGGCGAAAATTGGAGTCGGTCGGGTTTTTTCTTGTGCGAAATCCCGTGGAATGACCCATATATATTAAATTTTAAAAAGAGAGAATTCAGTCCGTTCAACATATCCACAAGACAATATTTATTTCAGGTCCTAGTAGGTGAGATTGCTGATCCAGGACTTCGAGGATTTCTCGTTGGAGGTTCATTCGCATCCTACAGTTGCGGAATCCTCTTCATCTACGCTTTAGGAGCTGCTTTGAGTTGGGAAACCGTAGCTTTCTGCGGCACAATCCTCCCAGGTTTAGCGCTGATAGCCCTCAGTTTTGTATCCGAAAGTCCAGCCTGGCTCGTTCGCCGCAGGAAAATAAATTCGGCAAGAAAAGCACTAATGTGGTTGAGAGGCGGCGACGTTAAGCAGGTGAGTCTTAAGGGATCTTTCCAGTGTGGCGGCCCAAAAAACAGCGTATTTTCACGATTTTTTTTCGGACGGTTACTATACGCCGATCAATCTGAAATTTTTATGACATATTAAGGTAATCATGAATGACAGAAAATGATTTTTTATAAAACAATTTTTACTGTGTAAATTTTTTTTTTAATTGTTGAAAATAATGTTGATAAAAAAGATAGCCTCATGGTGGACATCCTAGGGGTCGCAAATTTGATCTGAAAAAAAAACCTAAAGGATTATTAATTAGTATGCGATTGGCTATCGCGCTATGGAGGTTTTTTAAAATCAAAATTGACAAAATGCCGGCGGTTTGAACAAAAAGTACCGAATTTAGCCGTTTTTTTCGACAGTTTTTCTTTTAAAAAAATGGGAAGATTAAAAAAAAAGCTTCCATAGCACGATAGAGAGTAGCGTGAAGAATGTTCTCCTAAAATGTGAAAACGATCGCTTGAAAACTGTTCCCTGGAGAATGTCCAGCGTTTTGAAAAATGTCGTTTCGAGAAAAACGCGTTTAAAGTTTCGAGTGTAGAAATTTCATATACCTACACTGTTAGAAAAGATTGGAAGTGTTTATTCATAAACTCGTCATCGAAATTTAATATACAATTGTGGTACAATATTCATATAATTTTCCAGTAAAATTAAAGCGAATTATTAAAATTCAAGTATTTTTTCTGTAAAATTAAAGTAAATTATTGAATGTGCTGTACCATACATTAATTTTACATTACACTTGTATACTAAATTTAATATACTAGTTTGTGAATAAAAACTTCCAGTAAAAGTACACTAAATTTCAAGTAAATTTTTTTTTACAGTGTAAATTGTGTACTTGCGACTAATTGGCGATGCCAGGTCCATAAATTATGCCAGCGAAGTATTTCGAATTCTGCTTTAAAAATTTGAGAGGATGTTTTTGACCGTATTCTTTTTTTTCGATTTTTTTCCAGTGTGAAAGAAAAAATTGATTTCTTTTTTCACACTGAAAATAAAATTGATTTTTTTTTCATACTGAAAAAAAAAATTGATTTTCTTTTTCACACTGAAAAAAAAAATTGATTTTTTTTTTCAGAAAAAAATTGATTTTTTTTTTCACACTGAAAAAAAAAATTGATTTTTTTTTTTCACACTGAAAAAAAAATTGATTTTTTTTTTCACACTGAAAAAAAAAATTGATTTTTTTTTTCACACTGAAAAAAAAAATTGATTTTTTTTCACACTGAAAAAAAAAATTGATTTTTTTTCACACTGAAAAAAAAAATTGATTTTCTTTTTCACACTGAAAAAAAAAATTGATTTTTTTTTCACACTGAAAAAAAAAATTGTTTTTTTTTCACACTGAAAAAAAAAATTGATTTTTTTTTTCACACTGAAAAAAAATTGATTTTTTTTTTCACACTGAAAAAAAAAAATTTATTTTTTTTTTTCACACTGGAAAGATCCCTCAAATCGCTTCGTCATCGTAATTGAAGAAATAGTAGCGTTGCAAATCGAGAAAATGGCTAGATAAATACGTATATCTGTCAGGAAAGAGATATTTAATTTTTCGATCAGCCGGACGATTGCGCGAAGAAATTGAAAATTCAATTCTCCAAGATTGCCTCCAGCTCGGGTTATCGGTTTTTCTCAGCGTCCGAGTGTGAGAACGAGATCGAGAGAGGGATAAAAGGATCTGTTGCCAGCATTGCCTCTGGTTCTTGCCTATATCCATATACAGAAACAGACAGAAATACTATCAGAATCAGTTTGATGTCACCGCAAAAACGTGGAAATACTCACCAGGTATTTTCTCGTTTCTTGTGGAAAATATGCTAAATTTGCTGCTGGCCAAATTATAAATAAATATAATAGTATAAATACTTCTATTTAAAATGATAGTAGAAAATTCATAAGAGCAAGAAGAGAAAATGGTACATAAAATAAAACTTATCACGATAGATTTTTTTAACAAAATTCCAGGACAAAATTATGATCCTACGATAATCTTCATTTGGAAGATGTATTATTTTTATTAGAGAATTTTTTAAGTAATCCTGTTGACACTGTAAACGTAGTAGTTAATTATGCGTGTATATATGACTAATATTTATATTATCGACAATTAAAAATTGATTTATCTGAAATACAGGGTTAAAAATTCTCCAGCAGTAATTTTTCAATACTTTAATGGTAATTTTCTGTATAACGATTGAAAATTTGCATACTTTCTTTAAATCTAGTGTTAGAAAGACTGTCTAACTGGAAAGATTTTCGAGAAGTGTAAAAGAATCCCCAATATCAATTATAAAATCTAAAAATTTATAATATTATAAAATCTATAATATTATCTTGGAAATGTTATTATTTTTAGGTCAATGCTGAAATATCGATCCTGGAAGTGAGGGCTGCTGAAGATATCGCCCGCATGTCAATATCGACGAGTTTCCGGCAACGGGTATCTTCGTCACTGGACAAAGTTCTTCACCCTGGTGTCCTGAAGCCTCTTGTCATAATAAATATCTTCAATTTACTGCAAGTACTTAGCGGTACTTATGTCATCGTTTTTTACGGTGTCGATCTCGTCAGGGATATCGGTAAGTTAACTGTTTAAAAAAAGAAAAAAACAATTAGCTTGAAATTGAATGTACAAACACTGGAATATTTTTTCATAATTTAATATACAAGTGAGATGTAAAATTAATTGTGTCATACAGCAATTTCAATAATTTACTTTAATTTAACGGTCAAACTAATTTCATTTTATTAATTTACTCCAATTTCGCCACAAAAGTATATTAATTTTATATCACAATTGTACGTTGAATTTAATTAACGAATTTATGCATAAAAAATTCCTTTTATGCTATGTAAGAGCGATGATTTTCATCTCGATTGATTTCAAAGAAACTTCATCCTCGGCAAAAAATAAATACTCACTTTTCTCCCTCACGATAAAAAAAAATCTACTTGAAATTTAATGTATAAGTACTGGAAGTTTTTATGCATAAACTGGTACATTAAATTTAAAATACAAGTGTGATGTAAAATTAATATTTGTTACAGCAAATGCAATAATATAATTTAATTTTACAGTAAAAGTACTTGAATTTTAATAATTTGCTTTAATTTTACCGCAAAAGTACATTTAGTTTATACCAGAGTTGTAAATCCCCATTAATTCGTGAGATACAGTTTACAGTACAATTTGTTTTGTAATTATGATTTCATAATAATAATATGTAGTGATTATAAAATACAGTGTAAACATTTGAATAGCTGAAAAAAATACTAATTTTCGCTTTGACATTGCAAGAAATAGTGGAAAAAATGGAAGAAATAAGTAATGCATTACTTATTTTTTTCCATTTTTTCAAAAGGATTACCGTGAATTTTTATTGAAAAATAATAATTTTTGCAGCCATTCCAAAGTTTAATCATCGTATTACAATCGCTACATGTTATTATTATAAAATCATAATTATAGAGGTGATCGTATCATCATTATTATTTCTATAAGTATTAGGCATTTACAACTCTGTTTTATACCATAATTGTATATTAAATATAGATGACAAGTTTATGAATTAAAAATTCCAGTCTTTTTTAACAGTGCTTGTAATATACTATTGTTTTTTGTGGTTTCTGTTTCTAGGAGGAGCGAATATCGATAATTATCTAGCTGCTGTTATGACTGCTGTTATAAGATTCATCTTTGCCATCGTCTCGTGTGTCCTTTTGCTCAGAATGGGAAGACGTACTCTTGGAATACTTTCTTCCGTTGGCACAGCCCTCGCAAGTCTTGTTCTGGCTGGCTACATCTTGGCTAGAAAAGAAGAATCGTATATAGATGTGAGTTCTATGCGTTGGAGTGGCTCGAGTCATGTCAAATGAAAATAAGAAAATATTTCTCATTAATAATAATATTTTATATTGCTTAAAAAATGCATATAAATCTCATAAAAATTATATCAATTACTATAAAAATTTGCATTTTTACACGAACCACAAAATCCAATTTACAAAAACATATCCAAATTCCAGGATTTAAAAGCGAAAAAAAAAATTCTCTGAAAAATCGTTTTCTGATAAAAATATTATTAGAAATGAAAAAAAAAATCAAAATAATTTTCCAAAATATTACCAAAGATTTATTTCCCTAAATTGATAGTCATTTTTTCAACTTAGTATTATTAAATTCGAATATACTAAGAGAATATACAAAAAGTTTTTAAGGTGAAATTACAAAAAGTTAAAACCTGTTTTAAGTCAATTTATATGAACTTAATTTGAATTCTAATTCCTATAATTCCATACGAGATCCAGACAATAACTCTAAAATAAGCAAAATAATATTTTATTATTTCAATGTTAAATGAACAATTTCAATGTTAAAATTTTAAATGTTAAAATAAGAACTAGAGTTAATGAAAAAATACTTCTTTTTGGCAGTCCGGAATAGAATTTTTTTCAGTGTAGTTAAGACAAGTTTCGATTGGATACGTCAACATAGATATCAAACTAAAAATGTTCGCTTTGAGATAAAAAATTCCATTTGCGAAGAATTTACTTTGTGTCGAATTTCTGACAGGAAAAAAGCGAAGCTTCTTCAGGAAATATTTCCAATTTCCTGCGAACGGCATTTCCGATACATTTGAGGAGCACAGAAGTTGCAATAAAGAAGAAACTCGTCTGTGAGATGTTTCGTTTTCACCCCTATTCGCGCATTGCCACTTCTCGTCTTTTTCCGAACGATTTGAAGATTTCTCGAGTGTCATATACGAACTCGCTCTTTTACTATGCTGCAGAGTTACGTCATTGGCATCTGTATTCTCGTCTATGTGAGCGCAAACACCGTTGGCCTGATGACCCTCCCGGGTCTGATGATGGGCGAGCTACTTCCTCAACGAGCACGAGGTATCGGCGGAGGTTGCACTTTCTTCGCCTTCAATCTTTCTCTCTTCGGTGTTACCAAACTTTTTCCCATGGTAAGTTTCATTTGTTTATTTATTTGACGAGATATATCCTTAAAATTCGGTCGTTTTGCTTCCTCATGGAGGAAGCTTTGTTTTCATGAAAAATTTTTTTTTTCGAGATTTTCATGTCAGTACACTCAGAATGGGCTAAAACGTCGAGAAAAGTGATTTAGAAAAAATGTCTGTATGTATGTGTGTATGTTACACGATCGAAAAATGTAAACCTTTATAACTCGGGAATGCCTTGAGATATCAAGCTGAAATTTGGACCATAGATAGAGGGATCCAGCCTCATCGTTCATACAGATTTTTGTTAAAATCCACTTCATCGTTAAATTATTACGCGTTTTTTAATTTTTTGAAAAATGTCTGTTTACGCGTTTTGTGTGTTTGTGTATTTGTGTGTTTGTGTGTTTGTGTGTTTGTGTGCTTGTGTGTTTGTGTGCTTGTGTGTTTGTGTGTTTGTGTGTTTGTGTATTTGTGTGTTTGTGTTTGTGTGTTTGTGTGTTTGTGTGTTTGTGTGTTTGTGTGTTTGTTTGTTTGTGTGTTTGTGTGTTTGTTTGTTTGTTTGTTTGTGTGTTTGTGTGTTTGTGTGTTTGTGTGTTTGTGTGTTTGTGTGTTTCTGTGCTTGTGTATTTGTGTGTTTGTGTGTTTGTGTGTTTGTGTGTTTGTGTGTTTGTGTGTTTGTTTGTTTGTGTGTTTGTGTGTTTGTGTGTTTGTGTGTTTGTGTGTTTGTGTGTTTGTGTGTTTGTGTGTTTGTGTGTTTGTGTGTTTGTGTGTTTCTGTGCTTGTGTGTTTGTGTTATTGTGTGTTTGTGTGTTTGTGTGTTTGTGTGTTTGTGTGTTTGTGTGTTTGTGTGTTTGTGTGTTTGTGTGCTTGTGTGTTTGTGTGTTTGTTCGTTTGTGTGTTTGTTTATTTATGTGCTTGTGTGTTTGTGTGTTTCTGTGCTTGTGTGTTTGTGTTATTGTGTGTTTGTGTGTTTGTGTGTTTGTGTGTTTGTGTGTTTGTGTGTTTGTGTGTTTGTGTGTTTGTGTGTTTGTGTGCTTGTGTGTTTGTGTGTTTGTTCGTTTGTGTGTTTGTTTATTTATGTGCTTGTGTGTTTGTGTGTTTGTGTGTTTGTGTTTTTGTGTGTTTGTGTGTTTGTGTGTTTGTGTGTTTGTGTGTTTGTGTGTCTTGCAATTTCCGAGATATTGATCTTAAAATTGGTATGAATGTGAGCTTTCATACGCCGGTGATCGCTATTGAATTTGGTTAAGATCGGTTGGACCGTTAAAATTTTATGATGTTTTGAATTTTTCAAAAAATTGACATTATCGCTCTATTGTAACTTTTGCAAAACTTAAGATAGCGAGCTCAAATTTTGTATATAAATGAAACAATATTCAGCCATTATATATGTATAATTTAGTGACGAACGGTATGAAATTTTTGATTTTATGGAATATTGAATTATTTTTAAAAATATACATTATCACATTCACTTTCGGAAACGCTCTAATAATTACGAAATAACGTAATAACGAAATAGAAAAAGCGAATCCACAACATGTATATTTATCTAATTAAAACAAGGATGCAAAGTAGAACCTTGCACATTGCTTCATCATTATTTTTCGCGTTTTACAAAGCTTCCTCTATGAGGAAGCCAAAAATTGAATAACATACTTCCTCATAGAGGTAGCTTTGTAAAACGTGAAAAATAATGAGGAAGCAATGTACAAGGTTCTACGTTGCATCCTTGTTTTAATTTGAACACCCTTGTCAAGATTATATTTTGGAAATTTGAAGAATAGTAAAATACCGAAAGTATTGGTGTTTTCCAATTATGTTTATACATGTTTAAAGTAACATCTCAAATTTTTTCAAAATATTCAAAATTGATTTATCTGAAATACAGGGTTAAAAATTCTCCAGCAGTAATTTTTCAATACTTTAATGGTAATTTTCTGTATAACGATTGAAAATTTTCATACTTTCTTTAAATCTAGTGTTAGAAAGACTGTCTAACTGGAAAGATTTTCGAGAAGTGTAAAAAAATCGCCCTTGTCAAGATTATATTTTGGAAATTTGAAGAATAGTAAAATACCGAAAGTATTGGTGTTTTCCAATTATGTTTATACATGTTTAAAGTAACATCTCAAATTTTTTCAAAATATTTTATTGCCAATTGTACGTATTACTCCAGACTCTGAATGGGGACCTCTTTTTTAATCTATATATATAGTAGCTGGAAATCTATAAATTATAGCAAGATATAAAAAATAATATGTCAGACGATTTTTATTTCCACCTCCATATTCTACTATTTTTTAGATCACAATAAAAAATGCCATTGGTTTACTTCGGTGTTGCCAAACACTTTCCCATGGCAAGTTTCATTTATTTATTTATTGGATGGGATATACCCTTAAAATTTAGCCTTATTTCAGTTTGAATACCCTTGTCAATATTATATTTTGGAAATTTGAAGAATAGTAAAATACCGAAAGTATTGGTGTTTTCCAATTATATTTATCCATGTTTAAAGTAACATCTCAAATTTTTTCAAAATATTTTATTGCAAATTGTACGTATTACTCCGGACTCCGAATGGGGACCTCTTTTTTTATCTATATATATAGTAGCTGCAAATCTATAAATTATAGCAAGACATAAGCTGAATATTATTCTGTTCATGTACCAAATTTGAGCTCGATATATCAGATCAGATTTTGGAAAAGTTAATGACATAATATCAATGTTTAAAAAATTTCAAAACTCTATAAAATCTGAACCACTCGACGGATTCAAGCCAAATTCAATATCAAACAACATCAAGTGAAAATGCTCTTATGAAGAACTATTTAACATAATACACTAATTTTTCCAAAAGTTAGAGGGACCACGCCGTTTTTTTTAAATTAAGAAAGCTACAATATCTAAATTGTTACTGCCATTCAGTCAACATTTGCAGTAATTAAAGAGGAGCTGATGCTCTACTTGTGTGCCAAATTTGAGCTCGATATCCAAAATGATTCTTGAGTTATCTTGAGTTATTTATTGGACGGGATATACCCTTAAAATTTGGGCTTATTTCAATTTGAACACCCTTGTCAAGATTATATTTTCGAAATTTTAAGAATAGTAAAATACCGAAAGTATTGGTATTTTCCAATTATATTCATACATGTTTAAAGTAACATCTCAAATTTTTTCAAATCATTTTGTTGCAAATTGTACGTATTACTCCGGACTCTGAATTCAGACCTCTTTTTTTATCTATATATATATATATATTAGCTGCAAATCTATAAATTATAGCAAGACAAAAAATAGTAACATATCAGACGATTTTAATTTCCACCTCCACATTCTACTATTTTTTATTTCGATCACAATAAAAAATTCCATTAGGGTATTGGTATACTTCGGTGTTATCAAACACTTTCCCATGGCAAGCTTCATTTATTTATTTATTGGACGGGATATACCCTTAAAATTCGGTCTTATTTCAGTTTGAACACTCGTCAAGATTATATTTTGGAAATTTGAAGAATAGTAAAATACCGAAAGTATTGGTGTTTTCCAATTATATTTATCCATGTTTAAAGTAACATCTCAAATTTTTTCAAAAAATTTTATTGCAAATTGCACGTATTACTCCGGAAATTATAACAAGACAAAAAAAAATAATAACATATCAGACGATTTTAATTTCCACCTCCACATTCTACTATTTTATATAGTATCGATACTATTAGAACAGAACCTCACATATTCAATTATCTATGAACATGTGCAACATGTGTTAAAGATTAATAAATTTCATTTGAGCACTGATGAACTAAGGCACAAAAAAAATGTTTTTTACGATAATCTTCAATATTTCTGTTGTGACTATTGGTTTTGGTTTTTTTATTTATAATTTATTTACAAGTGACGCGGTACCTTCAAAATATTTTCTTAATTTCTGTTTAGAAATGTTTAGTTAACTGATTTTTTTATTTATGGAAACAGGTTACCGATATCGTAGGCATGACGGGAATATTCACGATATTTGGTGCCTCTGCTCTACTTGAAGCCGTCTTCATTTACGTCGCTCTGCCGGAAACCAAAGATCGTACCCTGCAAGAAATCGAGGATTATTTCCAGGTACGAATAGATATTCATACAATTTCCATACAACTTTTTACAATTCCAGTAAAAAAAAAAGTGTTAATTCCTAAGGGCACAAAAATTTTTAATTTGTCTGAATCCGACAATGTAAAATTCACTTATAAAGTGCTACAGTATAGTCAAATTTCTTTCTATCTTCTTAAAAATTCATTTTACATTTTTTTTTAAAGAAAAAGTTATTCCTCATAATAATAATTATTATTATGCGGAATAACTACTTATTCGGGTTAATTATTATTATGCGGATATATAACTGTTATTCCGCATATAATAATAATTAATCCGATTATATTATTACTTCAACGTACTTTCCAGGAAGCTCTTCATTTTCTTTTTTTTTTGCAATATTTTACAAGTGGAGTAGCTTGAAAAACTGAATTAACGAAAATATTGCGCGTTTTTGGATAAAAACGATCTTTAAGTAAATTATTTTCAGGCGGTTTGTATAGTTTTTTGTACTGGCTTTTTTTTACGATTAAAACATTACTTATTGGTTTCAGGAAGGAAATGTGCTGTGGGTCATGCGAGAAAAAGAGCCAAAACACAATGAAAAATTGATAACGAATAGTGCGTAGCTCGCAATCCCGTTAAATTTTTAAAAAAACCCCCAATTACATAAGTTACCTGATCGTCTGTTTGTATATAAAATTTCATTAAGTTTCTTCTTATTTTGTTGCTCGCCGAGTATTTTACACGAATTATTTATTGCCAAATATTTAATTAATTGAATAATTGTATATTTTGTACTGATTAAAATTGATCTGATACGAATAAGCTTAAATCATTAAGATGTAGGGATAAAAGAAAGATAATCATGGTGAATTCGAGGTACGGTCTCCTTTATTAAATCGTACTGCAATCGACATCGATCTAGACAACAATGCATACCAACAACATTATTATAACTTTTAACCCCGTCAACTACTTTGGAACAAAACTCACAGGATTCGTAATTCCTCCCGGTGAGTTACACTCTCTACAAAGTCTCTGGTTGCACAATGACGACTTCAAGGAGCACCAGGCCCGCTCTAAGGTCCTTTTCACTGCGTTTATTCGTATTTCCTCGAAGATATTTCGTTATCAAATTCGAATAACGCACAATATTCTTTTTTTTTTTGTGCGATTTAAAACATAATACGAGATCTAAACTAGACGCTTGTTGTATGATAAATGTGCGAAAGAAACGTAGTTAACTCTTAAATATGTCTGATAAAACGAGTTTTCCATCGATGATCGTTCAAATTTAATCATCGTTGCTGTTATTTTATTATCATACGTCTATAGTATTAACATTATATGTCGGCGGAGCGGGTCATTTGGAGTGTTGCAATAACGATGTGATATTTTAGCCGTACTTGACTCTCGAGAGAGGAATTGGGAGGTCGAAGGACTTAAGCAAACTTAAGCCGATGGGTTACGGAACTTTTCGCCGGCATATTTGGCACCCGCGCCGAGCTCCTCCTCAATGCGAAGAATTTGGTTGTACTTGGCCAATCGCTCGGAACGACAAGGCGCACCAGTCTTGATCTGTCCGGTGGACAAACCGACAACGAGATCAGCGATGAACGTGTCCTCGGTCTCGCCCGATCGGTGAGAGACCATGGTACCCCATCCGTTGCTCTTGGCGAGTTTGTGGGCGTTGATCGATTCGGTTACGCTGCCAATTTGATTGACCTTCAGGAGAAGACAATTGCAAGCCTTCTTCTCGATCGCTGTCTTGATCCTATTAATTAAATATAGATTTATCGTTATAAACTTAATTTAATTATCATTAATTCATAATTTGGTATACAGATTTGGGATCATTTTTTATACCGATGCAAACTGAAGGTACGTTATCGACTCGTAATAATTGAAATTATGTACGAAAAATTAGATTTTTAATACGCTGTTTATGACAAAAGATGGATGTCCAACGCGATCCTCAAAGAATATTGAATTTGTTGGTAAAAAAATAGGGAGCTATCGGCCAGTTGATCTTCTTCTTCTTTCGCAAGGGGTATTCCAACCTGGCTACTGGTTATAAAACATGTCGGCCAACGCTCTTCAGAAAATATGTCCGTTCAATATGGGTGTTTCATAAGGCGAACCGCTAGAGGCACGCACAAGGTTGCGATTTTGCAGTTGCACCGTAGTTTGCACTGTGATGTATTTCTCACAGTAAAGGAGTATTCTTCTTAAGGATGTTATACAGGTTAACAGTTTTGAAGATTTATTCCTGATTTTTTTTTTTTTTTTTTTTTTTTTTTTTGTAGGGAAGTAGGACATTTTTTAAATATATTAAAAAATGTTTTGACCCACATGGTTGTTGAGATATAAATTAACAAAATTCAGTAATTAACATGGGCAGTATGCGATGGAGCGTGAGAACTGTCGTATAATCGGCAAAAGCGTATGTTGGCAGAGAACTTAGAATGATAAATATGTATTTGTCGTACACATTGAAGTCGTGGCTTCACATAAGAATAAAAAAATCCGTGTGTAGCCCACATTTTAAGAAAGATATTACGTTAAAAGTAAAAATTGTCTTTTTCGCCTCTCTCTTGTTCATGTATGGGCATGCCGTTCGCACAGTACTCCCGTCTCCCGCCGTACGCCACCTTGCCTATCCTCCCCGCGGTAACCTGCATAACATCCTTAAGGTAGTTCTGTCGTGAATTCAATCCAAACTCATATGCGTGAATTTTTGACATGTTGTAATTTAGCTATTCAATTTTCCTTGCACAAAATCTTGAAGGCTTTTACCGAGTATTCGAATGAACAATTAAAACTTGAAAATCGACCTTTTTATACGGCGCTCACGGGAGGGCTGGAAAAATTGATCTTTAAATCGAAAATTAACATACTCAGATCAAAGATAGAGAAAATATAAAAAGTACTACGGATTCGTAAATCATTCAGGAAATGATGCATCATGAAAAAAGGTGAAGTCTCCGGAATAATGTTTAATTGAACCAAGATCAAAGTGCACGATACCGGGCCAAATGACGTTTCCTAACCTAATTATCGTAAAAATGAAGTCAAATCCCGACTAAACATTCCAACTATTTACAAATAATCGTTTTAATTTGATTACGACAATTTCGAAGGATTCTCGATTATTTTTTATATTATTATTGAGGCAGTCAAAGCGATGCGTGATTATTTTTTACTGTCATATAGACTCTGAGATTTATGACTCCGGCGTACCGACAGAACTACCTTAAAGGCATATAGCCTCTCCACTACCCACTATCCGGGTTTATACACCGGGAAAGTTGAAATCTGATGCTATATAATAATTTCGCGAAAGATCAGTTAAATATTCATCAAGGCAATATACTCTATTTCACGACAGGAACGCTCAAATGTTAGTATCTTTAGAGTTAAAATGATGAGAGAGAACATTAGTTAGCGCCATAAAAGACCGCGCCATCGGCCAGTTAGGAGAATAATTTTCAGTTGGTGTAATGAAAATCGTTCGAGAGAAAAAGAAGAAACTATCAGTCACCTCTCGGGATTGGTCACGGTAAGATCGTCACCAACGATCTGAATTGGAGTGGCGGCCGTGAGGGCGGTCCACGAATCCCAACCGTCCTGGTCGAACGGATCTTCGATGGAAACGATTGGGTAACCCTTGACCCATTCAAGGTAGAGATTCTTGAGCGCCTCCGGCTCCAAGTACGTGGCTGGGTCAGACTTTTCGTTCTTAAAGTCCAAATCGTACTTGCCGGCCTTGTGGAACTCTGACGCTGCAACGTCCATACCGATCTTGATTTTTCCCTCGTAACCGGCGGCCTATTAAAAATATATAACACAAATAAGTAAACACGTTGGATATAAAACCTCTTTTCTTGATTATTAACAAAAAATGTACAACGTGATACAATAAAAACATTATTAATAAAATAACGATGAAACAAAACGTGGACTTCTTGATGGTTTATAGCAATCACGTATCGCTCGATGGATATTTGTTGGACTTTTCATTTAGGTGACACAACTTTCATGGGGTGTCTCTACTTCAAATTTGTACATAAGGGTTCTGATTTTGCAACTTTGACATTCTAATTAGGGTTACCAACTGGCCGGATTTCGACCGGCCTGGCCTGAAATATTGGACAGAGGCCGGTTGCCGGCGATTCCCTCTAGAGGGCCGGAAATATGAATCGCGCGCACCGTCGGTGCTCGTCAACCAGAAATTTTTTCTTTCCCCCTAAACTACTTAAGTTTACTACTTAAGTTGTATCTTTTATAATTTTACACTTTTCGAAAGCGATTCACCTTTTCTTGCGTGAACGCGATAAATTTTGAGCTCTGCGTCCGACTCAATTTGACCTGCACATGCTCTGAATTCAAAAAGAGGATTAAAGATAATCCGGAGCTTCTCAAAGCCGCAAAGTTGGATCAAAAATATAGTCTTAAGGCAAAAACAATGTAATCAAATATCTGAGAGAGAGAAAATATTTACGACTGTTGATTAAAATATTTAAATTTTAAAGATATTATTTATTGTTTTGGAGATAAAATAAAAAGTATAAAAAATTAGAAGTTTTCATGTACTCCCCCCAACCCTTCGAGCGACCTGCCGGAAATTCCAACCCGGAGATGTGGCAACCCTAATTCTAATACATTCAGTTCTTTTACTTCCTAGTAGATTGCGCTATATGTTGATGTTAGGGCTCTTACTGCATCTGTTTGAAATTGTTTTTGTGTACTTGTTATGCAAAACCTACTTAAGTGTATGTAATTGGTTGTGCATTGCGAAAAATCCTTGTTGTTATTAGGCAAACTTTTTTTTTCCTATGTCTTTTGCGAAGTCTGTGATATTTTAAATAAATATCTAATTACGCTGCGCACATTTGTTTGTGTTTTCTGCAGATTTCTATACACCTGGACAAATAGTGTTTCAGGACTTATTTAAATGACGCGAGGTTCATTTTAACTAACGGAAGCTTACCTTAATGGCGTCGATTATGAGGTTGAGGGCTTCCTTGTTTTCAAGGATGTTCGGGGCAAAACCACCCTCGTCACCGACAGCGGTAGCATCCAAACCGAACTTCTTCTTGATACCGGCCTTCAAGTAGTGATAAACTTCACTGCCCATTTTCATGGCCTCCGTGAAGTTAGCAGCACCGATAGGCAGAATCATGAACTCCTGCATAGCAAGTTTATTACCGGCATGGGAGCCTCCGTTGATTACATTGAAGGCTGGCACGGGAAGCACGATATCTGTGTTTCCAGCCAATTCGGCGATGTATCTATCATGAAAAAAAAAAGATTATTTTTCCATTAAGCTAAAAATGCTTTGTTTAAAGAGTCAACATCGCATTATTTGTCACATCGTACCAGCAGGCAAACAAAATTAATGACATCCATTGATTTTCATCAATACATTCTCCCTTTTCTTAATGTTACTTAATATTTAAAGTGTTATTGTTAAAACTGTGTTAAAGTTGTTAAAAAAAAACGTTGTAAAAGGCATGAAATGTTATATTTTTAAATAAAAAATTATTCGATTATTCAGATCTTCTTGTTATTTAGTTTTTATCACTTCTAACTGGTATGTATACACAATGACGCAATTCGGACGGAATGGACGTACAACTTGTGCAATCACAGGCAGAATGCGAAAAATGAGATAACGTCACTCACTTGTAAAGAGGAATGCCTTTCTTGGCAGCTCCGGCTTTGCAGACCGCTAGGGAAACGCCCAAAATCGCGTTAGCGCCGAGCTTTGCCTTGTTAGGGGTGCCGTCAATCTTCAGAAGAAGATTGTCGATGTCTGTTTGCTGGGTCACTTCCAAACCAGCCTGTATAACAAGACGATATTTAGCTCTTGTCAATCATTTATATATACATATTTTTTTTTTTACTCAAAATCACACGTAAATAATAATTTCAAGTTTCGCAAGTTTCCGAAATTGAAAAATTTGAAAAAAATCAGTTCTAAAACCCTGAAAAAATTTAAGCAGTCCCAGAATCCTAAAGTTACAATCCTATCGGAGACCACAAGAGTTACGAGTGTCGGCATTTTAAAGAATCATCCATATATTAATGCATCATTAAATGAATATAAAAAGTATTAGAAATTGAAAAGGCAGTTTTCAATAATTTACAATATTTCCCAGCAGATTATTGCGAGGGTTTTCCATCAAGTAGACTCTTAAAAATTAAGAAATTAAAATTCTTCTATTTTGGTGTATCTCGAAAATCTAACAAAGCCCAAACTAGAATTTCAAGTGAACGAATTAAATACGGTTGTATTTTTCTATATATCTTGATTTTTATAGTCTCGAGCTCACATTACAAAAGTTGCTGATAAAAATAGGGGAAAAAAAATTGAAGTTTCATATCTAGCCACTTTAACACTTGAATTACGGAAAAAAAATTTCACAGGCAACTCCATCAGGAAAAAAGGTGACAATCATTTTTGTGATTCATACGAATTTGTCAACATTGTAGAAAAATGTATAATTCATTTTTTCCCGTCGCGATGTCGATATTTTTTTCCTTACTGCTTATGAAACGACTATTTTCTCAATAACTAAAAATTCGTCATCATTGATTCTAAAAAATGGGTCTTCTTTTGTCGCCTATCATTTCTCATTATTTCAATAGATACGCTTGTAGATTAAGTAATCAGAAGATGTTTTATGATCAGATAAGATCTCAGTAGTATATACAGTTTAAAAAGACGAAGATCATATATTGCAACAATTTTAAAAATTAAGAAAAAAAAAAAACGACTGTATACCTTCAACAGTTCAGGGGCGATGATAGAGTTGATGTTATCGACAGCTTTGAACACAGACTTTCCGTGGTACTTGGATTTGTCATTGTCGCGGAGTTCCAGGGCCTCGTGGACTCCAGTGGAGGCACCGGATGGAACAGCTGCCCGGAAAAGACCATTTTCCGTTACAAGATCGACCTACAACAGAGAAACCAATGATTCACAAACTTCAGGATATTTTTTTTAATTGCCATGAACAAGTGATAGTAATTCATGGAATGCCACCATTTTCTAGCAATCTGTGCTTATAGGTATTGGGAATAAAGTATACCAACAAAAAAAAGGATGCAAAGTAGAACCTTGCACATTGCTTCCTCATTATTTTTCGCATTTTACAAAGCTACCTCTATGAGGAAGTATGTTATTCAATTTTTGGCTTCCTCATAGAGGAAGCTTTGTAAAATGCGAAAAATAATGAGGAAGCAATGTGCAAGGTTCTACTTTGCATCCTTGTTTTAATTAGATAAATATACATGTTGTGGATTCGCTTTTTCTATTTCGTTATTGCGTTATTTCGTGATTATTAGAGCGTTTCCGAAGTGAATGTGATAATGTGTATTTTTAAAAATATTTCAACATTCCATAAAATCAAAAATTTCATACCGTTCGTCACTAAATTATACATATATAATGGCTGAATATTGTTTTATGTATATACAAAATTTGAGCTCGCTATCTTAAGTTTTGCAAAAGTTACAATAGAGCGATAATGTCAATTTTTTGAAAAATTCAAAACATCATAAAATTTTTACGGCTCAACCGATCTTAACCAAATTCAATAGCGATCACCGGCATATGAAAGCTCAAATTCATACCAATTTTTAGATCAATATCTCGAAAATTGAAAGAGTTATCGCGTAAACAGACATGTTTCAAAAAATTAAAAAACGCGTAATAATTTAACGATGAAGTGGATTTTAACAAAAATTTGCATGAACGATGAGGCTTGATCCCTCTATCTATGGTCCAAATTTCAGCTTGATATCTCAAGGCATTCTGTCTCAAGTTATTATGATTACATTCAATCTCAAGATATTATGAAAACGAATTTTCGTTGCATTCTGAAGAGTGGCTGCAAATACTTTAAGGAGATTTCCAGGAATGGAATACAGGATAAATGGGAGAGGATAGTAAAGGCCTATAGAGATACTAAGGAAGAACAAATAAAAAAATTGAAATTATGAATAGATTATACTGTTTATAAATTTAAAAAATAAGTAAACTACTGTTCAATATATGATAATTACTGAAAAAATATAGAGGGCTCTGGCGATTATCTTTAAAGCATGTCTTAATTAAATGAACAAATAATCATATAGCAGCAACTGAAAAAAAAATCATTGTGCAGAATTGTTTATCATGATTTTTCAGAGTATGACAGAGTTTGACAATATTTTTTAATTTAGCAGAAATATTCTGCTCAATTCTGCAACAAATTTTGTCATTCTAAACAATTATTTGCTTGTTGACTGCAGATTTAGGGTATTTTAGTAGTAGTAGTAAAAGTATTTTATTGGACACTATATAAATCATTGTGCAGAATTGTTTATCATGATTTTTCAGAATATGACAGAGTTTGACAATATTTTTTAATTTAGCAGAAATATTCTGCTCAATTCTGCAACAAATTTTGTCATTCTAAACAATTATTTGCTTGTTGACTGCAGATTTAGGGTATTTTAGTAGTAGTAGTAAAAGTATTTTATTGGACACTGTATATAAAGTTTTATGTCATCACCTATATTAATAATTCTGCCAATGGATCTGGCATTGTCCAATGGGCCATGGACCTGAGTCCTTCAGCCCATACATCTTACGCAGCTATGTTATACTCTAGGTATTTTAGTTAAAATTGAAGATCTAAAAAAATATCTTTAATTCATTCAATAAAATCACAGACTTTCAGGAAAATTCTGAAAGTTTTTATCAAAGAACTACCTAAAGAATTCTAGAGGACTCTGGATTTTGTTAAGACTATGAAAAACTTATTTGAGAAACCTAGAATCAATCTGCCCATCAGCAAAAATATTTCTCAATTTACATTAAAATATATAAACAAAATATAAAATTTTCATACATAATAAAAATAATTGACACAGCAAATAAAATATTTTTGAAACAGCTATGAATCTTTAGATTCAGAGAAAGACATAAAAACTTTCTGCGCAATGTACAAAAATACCCAAAAAAATCGAGGACATTTTCAAGATTTTCCAAAAATGTTCTGAAATTTCTGGGAAAAAAAAATGTCCCTAGGGTACATTTTTCAAGTATTAACAGGATTTCATTAGGAACAAACTATTTCAATTGACGGAGAATTTCTACAAAACTGTAGTAGATATTGTTGCATATATGGCGTCAAATTTTCTAATACTCCAAAAAATCTTGACAAATTTAACCAGAAAGACTTTTCTTCCGTATTATCAATCCGTATTATTTGCAGATAGATTGAGTATTGAATTAAATAGCGAGGCTCACCTCAACCGTGGGATTACCACGGGAGTCGTAGATCTGTCTGGCCTTGATGCTTTGGATCGGCATGGTGTAAGTGCTGAATTTGTAGGTTAGGTTTCTGTAACAAGAATTTAACTGAAATATCCATAAGAACTAGCACAGAACAACAAAATTCTAGATAAACATATAGCAATTAGGTGCATTATCGATTGAGCAAAAACCTCATTTATTTTTAGCCTCAAACTATTCGTACTTTATCGACGTATATATAATAATCGAATCTCGGAATATCGAGCCGGTATCTGAAAAATGCCGGTAATACAAAGACAATCAAACTCTTCGATCGTTCTTTACAAACTTGACCTTGTCAAGGTCACGAACGAACGAAATCTATCGAACGAATTACGAAAAAAAAAAAAACGAAAATAAATATCTCTTCTTTATTTTCCGAGAATAATAATTGAATGCTGCGAATTGTATATTGATCGTAAGTTTTGAAAAGTGTGAGATTTAAGCGACCTTAGAGCGTAATTTCTGCACAGGAAACCGCCTCGGACACGTAACGAGAGCATATCTGGAAAATAGGTCTCTAAGTGACGCGAATTAAGTGAAAAAATGCGAAAGCGATCGATAGAGGAAACTCACAGTAGTAGAGGGGCGTTTAATTAGCTTTAGTTTGCTTAAGTTCACTATTGATTACCGGTATAATAAGCAAAAAATTGTCTCACCTAATGCAGCGCGTGACAGTCAAGCACGAATGTTCGGCGTAGACTGAAACGATGACCTACGCGTGACCTCCAGCAGGCGCTGCTCGCACAGCATTAGTTTGCTCTGCTTTCGTCGCTTCATATCGATCGCGAGTATTTCCGCGACCTTGAATCTCCGATTACAACAGACATCGCCGTAAAAACGAAAAAAAATTTCGATCTCTCGACTGCAGGGAAATAAATTTCAAACATATTTTCCTTAAAAATATCACTTTTCTCACGAAATTATTTTGGCCTTCGCAAAATATTAATTTGCAATCGCATGATCGCCCTAAACGCACATGATAAGGCAGTTTTTTGCCCGAAAGGTGCTGCCACCATTCAACGCGATCTCGTAATTCATGAATATCCAGTGGAAAAGACGAGTTCTCTCGCAGCGCGAATAATCAACGCGACATAATAATAGAACTTGCGTCGTTCTCAGACGCGACAGACTCGAAATAAACCAAGGCTATGGGGGATGAAAGTAAAGTCTCGATCTTGTGGCAGTTAAAAACCCCTTAGTTAAAAATTCATTATAAATTTATCATTTTTTTAACTCCCGACTAAAAAAATTAATGTAATTAATAAAGAAATTGGGGAAATAAGAATCATTCGCATATTATAGATTAGTACACGCTTGACGAATAAATATATGACAAATGGTACACAAAAATTATGTACCACATTGAAAATTCTGTAAAAGAATTTTAACTGATTTCAACTATAAATTTTGAATAAATTCATCTTCACAGTTTATTAAAAATAAATATTTTTATTTATATTTAAATTAATGACAAATGAACTGGTACACAAAATCTTTGTACCAAATTGAAAATACTGGAAAAGAATTTACCTGATTTCAACTATAAATTTTAAATAAGTTCATCTTCGCGGTTTACTAGAAAAAAATATTTTTATTTACACTTAAATTAATGACAAATGAATTGGTACACAAAATCTTTGTACCAAATTGAAAATTCTCTAAAAGAATTTACCTGATTTCAACTATAAATTTTGAATAAGTTCATTTTCGCGGTTTACTAAAAATAAATATTTTTATTTACACTTAAATTAATGACAAATGAACTGGTACACAAAATCTTTGTACTAAATTGAAAATTCTGTAAAAGAATTTTACCTGATTTCGACTATAAATTTTGAATAAGTTCATCTTCACGGTTTACTAGAAATAAATATTTTTATTTACACTTAAATTGATGACAAATGAACTGGTACACAAAATCTTTGTACCAAATTGAAAATTCTCTAAAAGAATTTTACCTGATTTCAACTATAAATTTTGAATAAGTTCATCTTCACAGTTTACTAGAAATAAATATTTTTATTTACACTTAAATTGATGACAAATGAACTGGTACACAAAATCTTTGTACCAAATTGAAAATTCTCTAAAAGAATTTTACCTGATTTCAACTATAAATTTTTGAATAAGTTCATCTTCACGGTTTACTAGAAATAAATTTTTTTATTTACACTTAAATTAATGACAAATGAACTGGTACACAAAACATTTGTACCAAATTGAAAATTCTATAAAAGAATTTACCTGATTTCAACTATAAATTTTGAATAAGTTCATCTTCGGGGTTTACTAGAAATAAATATTTTTATTTACACTTAAATTAATGACAAATGAAATGGTACACAAAATCTTTGTACCAAATTGAAAATTCTGTAAAAGAATTTTACCTGATTTCAACTATAAATTTTGAATAATTTCATCTTCACGGTTTACCAGAAATAAATATTTTTATTTACACTTAAATTAATGACAAATGAACTGGTACACAAAATCTTTGTACCAAATTGAAAATTCTCTCAAAGAATTTACCTGATTTCGACTATAAATTTTGAATAAGTTCATCTTCGTGGTTTACTAGAAATAAATATTTTTATTTACACTTAAATTAATGACAAATGAACTGGTACACAAAATCTTTGTACCAAATTGAAAATTCTATAAAAGAATTTGCCTGATTTCAACTATAAATTTTGAATAAGTTCATCTTCGGGGTTTACTAGAAATAAATATTTTTATTTACACTTAAATTAATGACAAATGAAATGGTACACAAAATCTTTGTACCAAATTGAAAATTCTGTAAAAGAATTTTACCTGATTTCAACTATAAATTTTGAATAAGTTCATCTTCGCGGTTTACCAGAAATAAATATTTTTTTTACACTTAAATTAATGACAAATGAACTGGTACACAAAATCTTTGTACCAAATTGAAAATTCTGTAAAAGAATTTACCTGATTTCAACTATAAATTTTGAATAAGTTCATCTTCGCGGTTTACCAGAAATAAATATTTTTATTTACACTTAAATTAATGACAAATGAACTGGTACACAGAAATTTTGTACCAAATTGAAAATTCTGTAAAAGAATTTTACCTGATTCCAACTATAAATTTTGAATAAGTTCAAACTTCATGGTTTACAAGAAATAAATATTTTTATTTACACTTAAATTAATGACAAATGAACTGGTACACAAAATCTTTGTACCAAATTGAAAATTCTGTAAAAGAATTTACCTGATTTCAACTATAAATTTTGAATACGTTCATCTTCGCGGTTTACTAGAAATAAATATTTTTATTTACACTTAAATTAATGACAAATGAACTGGTACACAAAATCTTTGTACCAAATTGAAAATTCTGTAAAAGAATTTTACCTGATTTCAACTATAAATTTTGAATAAGTTCATTTTCGCGGTTTACTAGAAATAAATATTTTTATTTACACTTAAATTAATGACAAATGAACTGGTACACAAAATCTTTGTACCAAATTGAAAATTCTGTAAACGAATTTTACCTGATTTCAACTATAAATTTTGAATAAGTTCATCTTCACAGTTTACTAGAAATAAATATTTTTATTTACACTTAAATTAATGACAAATGAACTGGTACACAGAAATTTTGTACCAAATTGAAAATTCTGTAAAAGAATTTTACCTGATTTCGACTATAAATTTTGAATAAGTTCATCTTCACGGTTTACTAGAAATAAATATTTTTATTTACACTTAAATTAATGACAAATGAACTGGTACACAAAATCCTTGTACCAAATTGAAAATTCTGTAAAAGAATTTTACCTGATTTCAACTATAAATTTTGAATAAGTTCATCTTCACGGTTTACTAGAAATAAATATTTTTATTTACACTTAAATTAATGACAAATGAACTGGTACACAAAATCTTTGTACCAAATTGAAAATTCTGTAAAAGAATTTTACCTGATTTCAACTATACATTTTGAATAAGTTCATCCTCCCAGTTTACCAGAAATAAATATTTTTATTTACACTTAAATTAATGACAAATGAACTGGTACACAAAATCTTTGTACCAAATTGAAAATTCTGTAAAAGAATTTTACCTGATTTCAACTATACATTTTGAATAAGTTCATCCTCCCAGTTTACCAGAAATAAATATTTTTATTTACACTTAAATTAATGACAAATGAACTGGTACACAAAATCTTTGTACCAAATTGAAAATTCTCTAAAAGAATTTACCTGATTTCAACTATAAATTTTGAATAAGTTCATCTTCGCGGTTTACTAAAAATAAATATTTTTATTTACACTTAAATTAATGACAAATAAACTGGTACATAAAATCTTTGTACCAAATTGAAAATTCTGTAAAAGAATTTACCTAATTTCAACTATAAATTTTGAATAAGTTCATCTTCGCGGTTCACTAGAAATAAATATTTTTATTTACACTTAAATTAATGACAAATGAACTGGTACACAAAATCTTTGTACCAAATTGAAAATTCTGTAAAAGAATTTTACCTGATTTCAACTATAAATTTTGAATAAGTTCATCTTCACGGTTTACTAGAAATAAATATTTTTATTTACACTTAAATTAATGACAAATAAACTGGTACACAAAATCTTTGTACCAAATTCAAAATTCTGTAAACGAATTTTACCTGATTTCAACTATAAATTTTGAATAAGTTCATCTTCGGGGTTTACTAGAAATAAATATTTTTATTTACACTTAAATTAATGACAAATGAACTGGTACACAAAATCTTTGTACCAAATTGAAAATTCTGTAAAAGAATTTACCTGATTTCAACTATAAATTTTGAATAAGTTCATCTTCACGGTTTACTAGAAATAAATATTTTTATTTACACTTAAATTAATGACAAATGAACTGGTACACAAAATCTTTGTACCAAATTGAAAATTCTGTAAAAGAATTTTACCTGATTTCAACTATAAATTTTGAATAAGTTCATTTTCGCGGTTTACTAGAAATAAATATTTTTATTTACACTTAAATTAATGACAAATGAACTGGTACACAAAATCTTTGTACCAAATTGAAAATTCTGTAAACGAATTTTACCTGATTTCAACTATAAATTTTGAATAAGTTCATCTTCACAGTTTACTAGAAATAAATATTTTTATTTACACTTAAATTAATGACAAATGAACTGGTACACAAAATCTTTGTACCAAATTGAAAATTCTCTAAAAGAATTTTACCTGATTTCAACTATAAATTTTTGAATAAGTTCATCTTCGCGGTTTACCAGAAATAAATATTTTTATTTACACTTAAATTGATGACAAATGAACTGATACACAAAATCTTTGTACCAAATTGAAAATTCTGTAAAAGAATTTTACCTGATTTCAACTATAAATTTTGAATAAGTTCATCTTCGCGATTTACCAGAAATAAATATTTTTATTTACACTTAAATTAATGACAAATGAACTGGTACACAAAATCTTTGTACCAAATTGAAAATTCTGTAAAAGAATTTACCTGATTTCAACTATAAATTTTAGAATAAGTTCATCTTCACGGTTTAGAAATAAATATTTTAATTTACACCATTTAACATTTACTTCTTATGGCAGATTAATGATTTTTTTTTTCTATTTCTAAAAATAATTTACGTGGAGACCCAGCAAATAAATGATTTCAAACTTTTATAGTTTCAATATATTCTTTATGAATATATTCAGGATGAACGACAGTAGTGGGCGCGCGGTCGGTGTGTGGCTTCGGCGGTCCCCAGAGTTAAGCAGCATTATTTGCGGTCATAACTTGGATGGGTGACCGCTTAGCCATGCACTGGTTTGCGCGCCAACTGCTGAGCGGGAGGCAGTTTTTCTGAGTTTTCTAATGTATTTCTAATACAATAGAAACTCAGTAAATATAAAGCCGTCTGTATCGGCCAGGTTTTTTCCGCAGTTTCCCTGTGCCCTCGTGCAATCGCAATACAGCAGTGCATTAGAATGAGTGGATGCGGACAACACTCTAGGGGGGTCTCTATGAAGTGAACGGGGAAAGGGGTGCTATGATGGAATGGGGAAAAGGGGAGAGGGGCAACGTAAAAGCCTGAAGAAAGCATACGGAAAAGATAAAAAATATATTCAGGATGCAACAAATCCGATACTTGTTCTGCTTATTGTTAATTAAGGTAGTTCTGTCGTGAAGGCAATCCAAACTCATATGCATGAATTTTTGACATGTTGTAATTTAGCTATTCAATTTTCCTTGCACAAAATCTTGAAGGCTTTTACCGAGTATTTGAATGAACAATTAAAACTTGAAAATCGATCTTTTTACACGGTACGCACGGGAGGACTGGAAAAATTGATCTTTAAATCGAAAATTAACATACTTAGATCAACGATAGAGAAAAAATAAAAAGTACTACGGATTCGCAAATCATTCAGGAATTGATGCATCATGAAAAAAGGTGAAGTCTCCGAAATAATGTTTAAATGAAACAAGATCAAAGTGCACGATACCGGGCCAAATGACGTTTCCTAACCTAATTATCGTAAAAAGTAGAACCTTGCACATTGCTTCCTCATTATTTTTCGCTTTTTACAAAGCTCCCTCTGTAAGGAAGCAGTATGTTATTCAATTTTGGCTTCCTCATAGAGGAAGCTTTGTAAAAAGCGAAAAATAATGAGGAAGCAATGTGCAAGGTTCTACTTTGCATCTTTTTTTTTTATACCTTGTGTCTCTTTTGCAGAGGTGTTTTATACAGCTATAAATCACCTCTGCAAATACCGTTACATCTAATTTTGATTAGATACAAATTTTTGTCGTACTTTCTCAACTTTTCCGGAAGTTATAGCGAAAATCTACATTTTTTTTAAAATGAAAAATGGTGTAAAATCCGAACGACTTTACCGATCATCACCAAATTTGGTACATGGCATTTCTGAATGTTATTTTTCGTCTGTACAAAATTTCTGTTCATTTGTTGAAATTCGACGTAATTTAGATCAAAATCTATTTTTTTCGAAAAATTCAAAATTCTATAAAATCCGAACCGCTTTACCGATTTCGTCGAAATTCAATACCATACAACATTGAACGTATCTTCAGTTATGAAGAACTATTTAGCCAAATCGGTGAACTTTTACGAAAGTTAAAGCGACCACGCCCTTTTTTCAACAAATTAAAATCAACATAAAATCTTAATGACTTCACATATTTTGGCAAAAATCACAACATTCAAAGAGGGGCAGCTACTCTACTTGCGTGCCAAATTTGAGCCGGATCGCTCGAACGGTTACCGAGTGAGAGGAGATTGAATTTTCGAAGCCCAGCACACACACACACACACACACACACACACATACATACATACGGACATTTTTTCTAAACCACTTTTCTCGACGTTTTAGGTGATTCTAAGCATACTGACATGAAAATCTCGAAAAAAAAAAAATTTCATGAAAACAAAGCTTCCTCTATGAGGAAGCAAAAATGAAGTCAAATCCGCACTAAACATATTAACTATTTACAAATAATCGTTTTAATTTGATTACGACAATTTCGAAGGATTCTCGATTATTTTTTATATTATTATTGAGGCAGTCAAAGTGATGCGTATGATTATTTTTTAATGTCATATAGACTCTGAGATTTATGACTCCGGCGTACCGACAGAACTACCTTAAAGGTGAAGAAAAAGTATCTGAATTTAACGTACAGAAAAAAAATTGTTTCTCTCACACATTGATGAAAACTTGTGAAATATTTTGGCGTTTTTGTCAAGATTCGAACAAATCGGAAAGACAATTCCGAAACATCTGCAGGATTTGTTTATTCAATGACAAAATGATGAAAAAATTAAATGATTATTGTCTGAGGTACGACGTTAAATACAATTTATTGTATAATAACAGTAAAGGTTTGGTGTTAATAATAATGAATTCCATTTTAATTATTCATAAGTAGATAATTTATTTGTTCCTTCATATATTACATAACATTAAGTGAAATACTGCGTAAAAATACATTGAACTAAAACCTGTTTCTATTCTAATGAACAACCGGACGTGTTTGCGTAAAACTTTGTCGGATTTCGCTGTCAATGTTAAATTTCAATAATAACATTAATAATAATAACAATAATTACAATAATAACTACATGTTTGTTTTTTTTTCGTATAAGCTACATAGAAATAGGCGTTCAAGTTTACATAAGTTGAAGTCGATATGATGCTAGGTATGGAACAGTGTCAATGTCATCATTGCACGAAACTACATTCGATTATTATTCATCTCCTTCCTATTCTTTCATTTTTATTATATATTCAGGTATCTTTTAAAAACTATGACGGAGTGGCTCGCGTTTGTTCCTCTCGCTCGATTTCAACTGTCATCGTTTTGTTTTTTTGTTTTCTCCCAAAAGAAAATTGTAGAACATTTTTCAGTTTTTTAATTTAGAATACAAACGCCGCATTATTTTTGCTACAATTAACATAGCGTTTCAAATACGAAAGAGCCAGAGGAAATTCGCCTGGACATCGATTGCAGCTCTGCATAATAAAGTAACAGTGCTGCTTCGTCACGTTTGAGTATAATAGTCTTCCGTCTATAAGATGCTTCAAAAATTCCATCAAGAATTTTGTACAGTACATTAAGGAGGTTCGTTATTAGTGGAAACCTAACATAGAGCTTCAATTTTTTTAAATAATTTAATTAATTAACATTTTATACACATAATGCCAAAATTTCAACGATGTTGACTGTAAAGTTTTGTTGACACACGATTTAGATATCGATCGCTTTAACGAGAATAATGCATTAGGCATATGAAGAGACACAAACAACTTTTAACTTTGAAACACTAGCAATCGGTAACTGAAAGTTTAAGGATTACTTTTTTTTTTAAATGAGCACATAAATCATTATGACAATGAAAATCGCAAGTACTCGCCTTAAGAACATGAAATAATTATTTCAGTAATTGCCTTAGATCCATTATTCTTGTTCCTATCTGTTCCTACGGGTTTTATGCTAGTTTTAAGTAGATCGTGTGGATTAAGTAGCGACGAAATGTAAATACGTGAACAACGTTTTCAAGTCTCTTAGTCCGATTTTCAATGAATTTATTTTCGATAAAGAAAGCGTATCTAAAGAAAAACAACAGGCATATTAGTGAACTTCACAATTAAAAAATACTAGTGTTGACATTAATTTGGAATAACTGTAAAGACATTTATTTTAGTCACAATTTAATGACTCACAAATAATGGACGAACCTCCTTAAGTAACGAATAACGACATTAACCATATCCTCGTCATAAATAATGAATTATGATACAAATATCGAGACATATACTGGTGACTTTTTTCCTACTTTAAGTACATTATTTGTAAGGACTTGGGTCGAGGGGTAAGGGGGTTATTGGACGAAAATTAGGAGGGGAAGGGAGGGAATTAGGACACCGAGGGAACAAAAACTCTTTATTAAAATACTGTTACTAAGAACTACGTTATATCCTTGTCTACGTTATACATGGATATTTATTTGCAATGTCCCGAGATGAACCTACGTAATTACTTATTGGTTTGTTCGATCCATAGACACATAATAACGAGACTGCACGCATGGAGAGAAATTTCTGTGTCTTGACAACATAAAACGGTGACAACAAAAAACGTTTTGTTAGGCTAACAAAAAAATTGATCAGCCCAACAAAAAGATTTGTCAGTCCAACAAAAAGATTTGTCAGTCCAAGAAAAAGATTTGTCATTCCAACAAAAAGATTTGTCAGTCCAACAAAAAGATTTGTCAGCCCAACAAAAAAATTTGTCAGACCAACAAAAGGATTTGTCAGTCCAACAAAAAGATTCGTCAGCCCAACAAAAAGATTTGTCAGTCCAACAAAAAGATTTGTCAGTCCAACAAAAAGATTTGTCAGTCCAACAAAAAGATTTGTCAGACCAACAAAAAGATTCGTCAACCCAACAAAAAGATTTGTCAGACCAACAAAAAGATTCGTCAGCCCAACAAAAAGATTTGTCAGCCCAACAAAAATATTTGTCAGTCCAACAAAAAGATTTGTCAGACCAACAAAAAAATTTGTCAGACCAACAAAAAAATTTGTCAGACCAACAAAAAGATTCGTCAGCCCAACAAAAAAATTTGTCAGACCAACAAAAAGATTCGTCAGCCCAACAAAAAGATTTGTCAGACCAACAAAAAGATTCGTCAGCCCAACAAAAAGATTTGTCAGAAAAACGAAAAGATTTGTCAGCCCAACAAAAAGATTTGTTAGTCCAACAAAAAGATTTGTCAGACCAACAAAAAGATTCGTCAGCCCAACAAAAAGATTTGTCAGACCAACAAAAAGATTCGTCAGCCCAACAAAAAAATTTGTCAGACCAACAAAAAGATTTGTTAGTCCAACAAAAAGATTTGTCAGTCCAACAAAAAGATTTGTCAGTCCAACAAAAAGATTTGTCAGACCAACAAAAAGATTCGTCAACCCAAAAAAAAGATTTGTCAGTCCAACAAAAAGATTTGTCAGCCCAACAAAAAGATTTGTTAGCCCAACAAAAAGATTTGTCAGTCCAACGAAAAGATTTGTCAGCCCAACAAAAAGATTTGTCAGCCCAACAAAAAGATTTGTCAGCCCAACAAAAAGATTTGTCAGACCAACAAAAAGATTTGTCAGTCCAACAAAAAGATTCGTCAGCCCAACAAAAAGATTTGTCAGTCCAACAAAAAGATTTGTCAGTCCAACAAAAAGATTCGTCAGCCCAACAAAAAGATTTGTCAGACCAACGAAAAGATTTGTCAGTCCAACAAAAAGATTTGTCAGTCCAACAAAAAGATTTGTCAGACCAACAAAAAAATTTGTCAGTCCAACAAAAAGATTTGTCAGTCCAACAAAAAGATTTGTCAGCCCAGCAAAAAAATTTGTCAGCCCAACAAAAAGATTTGTCAGTCCAACAAAAATATTTGTCAGTCCAACAAAAAAATTTGTCAGCCCAACAAAAGATTTGCCAACCTAATGTAACGATTTTTAATGTCCTCGTTTTATGTCATCACAACACAGAGATTTCTCTCCGTGCGTTTCCCTCAAGAGTTGTACGGACTTGAGAAAAAGACATCATGCTTAAAGCAGTCCTTCTTTCTCTGTCTAACTTCGCCAATTGGTGTGTTGCTAAACAAGGACCGAGGGACTGTTCTACATATCAGCTATCTCTTTCTTAAGTTCGTACAGAGACTTGTAATGAATGAAAGATAGAGAACGCGTAGTCTATGTATTATTATACGTCTAAGTTTCGATCTCGACAACGCCTCGTCTCGAACGTTATCAAACTTATCCCGCTAATTAAAAAAGCACACTTTGACCGTGTTAATAAAAAAAGAAGCTCTGGGAAGCAGGTTATTGTCATTATAGATATAATCAGCTATTGATTTTAAGAAAGATATTCAATTTTCAGCTATTACTTGATGTATTAACTCGATTGGTTTAAAAATAAAGCTACACTGTAAAAAAATCTACTTGAAATTCAATGTACAAGTATTGGAAGTTTTTATCCACAAACTGGTATATTAAATTTAATATTCAAGCATGATGTAAAATGAATATATGTTGCAGCAAAGTCAATGATTTACTGTAATTTTACAGTGAAAGTTCTTAAATTTTTATAATTTCCTTTAATTTTACCGCAAAAGTATATTTATTTTCTACCATAATTGCACATTAAATTTAGATGAGTTTATGAATAAGAACTTCCGGTTTTTTTTAACAGTGTAGTTCGGTGCTCTGGAAATTATTGTAGGTAATGTATGCAATGGAGATGTATTTTAAAAAAACGAACAAATTATTTTATCAGAAGATTTGTAAGAGAAAAAAAGGCAGCAAAAGATGGATGAAAAAAACAGCGAAAATGGTGAATATCTGCTGCGATAATGTGGGAATGCTGGTACTATTGATTATGCAAGTTTTCTGAACTTTTATCCACAATTCGATTACTATTATTTAATTATTCTTCGCCGATAGTGTGAGAAATTACTTCGTAAATATAAAACGACATAACGTGCAGTCTAATGTACCAGAAGATGTGAACTGGTTAAATATTTCGAGACTCGAAACGGCTGGACGCAGTCACGAGTCTTTTTTATTACTTACGTCATGCCGACTGCACGTTCGGTCATTTTTATTTCGACTCTATTGTGCCTGATTCTTCTTCTTCTTGATTTTTGTTGCTTGCCGTAATGACAGGCATTCTTACAATGATTTGAAAAAAAAAAATTTGTTCATTCTTTGTATCTGCTTCCCTGGCTATTCCTATCCACTAATTTATTTTTTTTTTGTTTCCTTACTCGTCTTTTCGACGATTTCTAAATTTGATTATGAGTATATGTAAACACTTATGGTTCTTATTTTGTTGCTTGTTTTTTTGTTTGTTTGTTTGTCTGGTTCCTTGCTTGTTTGTTTCATTTTTTTTTTGTTTGTTTGTTTGTTTGTTTGTCTGGTTCCTTGCTTGTTTGTTTCATTGTTTCTTTGTTTCTTTTTGTTTGTCTATCTCTCCTCAGACTAAGCATAAAATTGGAATCTAAACAGCAAAGTTCTACGTTCTACATTACTAACTATCCGTCTCCTCCGCGCAATCGACGTTTAAAGAAAATATAACTAAAAGCACACACAAAAATCTATCATAATAAGAAAAAATATCTCTTAAGTCATATTTACGCATTTATGTTTATATGTATACCATATATAATGGAGCTAATGGAGGAGCGGATGATAAAAAAGTGAAAAACAAGAAAAAAAGTTAAAGAAATGAGGTGAAAAGCGCACATTAATGCGAGTCTTCGGGTGACTCGATGTCATCCGCAGTGGTGTTTTGACGGCAGTAATAACGATATGCGCTCACTGAGAGGTCGTCATCTGAACGAACGCATTTGTGAGTGTGTTCAGGGCACACGCATCTGTAAAAAGAAGAAGAAAAAAAAATTACATCAATATCCAACTTTAGTTTCACAAATTATTCATTGTTATTAATCCACATTTTCAACCGCATATCTTATGTCAAGTGAAATATGGAATATTCAATGAATGAAAAACTAAACTCGAACGGTTTGTTAGAAATATTACAACCAGAAAAATCGGTTTGATGGGTTTAATTGAATCACATAAATGGGATATATTTGTAATTACGAAAATGTTATTTCGTTCAAATAAAACTTGAAACTTAAATACGATTTATTTGAATGAAATAAATTCTATGTGATCAATATAAAATCCAATTATGCTAGCATAAAAAAAAATTATTTAAACAAGTAGAATTTATTGTGTACAAATAACTCGTATTAATTTTAAATAAAATTTATTGTATTGAAATAAAATGTAATTTATTGTAATGAAAAAAATTCGATGAAAAATGAGGAAATTACTATCTTTACAGATTCAATTTTTATGGTTGTTTCCGTATTTAAATTAATATTAATTCAAACAAATAGAATTTATTGCACACAAATAGATCGCACTAATTTTAAATAAAATTTATTTCATTCAAATAAAATTTCATTTATTGTAATGAAAAAAATTCGATTGAAAATGAGGAAATTACTATCTTTACAGATTCAATTTTCATGGTTGTTTCTGTATTGAAATTAAAATTAAATTAAATTTTAAAAAATTAAATTCATTAGAATTAACATTAATTCAAACAAATAGAATTCATTGCACACAAATAGATCGTATTAATTTTAAATAAAATTTATTTCCTTCAAATAAAATTTCATTTATTGTAATGAAAAAAATTCGATTGAAAATGAGGAAATTACTATCTTTACAGATTCAATTTTTATAGTTGTTTCTGTATTTAAATTAAAATTAAATGAAATTTAAAAAATTAAATTCATTTGAATTAAAATTAATTTAAACAAATAGAATTCATTGCACACAAATTGATCGTATTAATTTTTCAATAAAATTTATTTCATTCAAATAAAATTTAATTTATTGTAATGAAAAAAATTCGATGAAAAATGAGGAAATGACGATCTTTAGAGATTCAATTTTTATGGTTGTTTTCGCATTAAAATTAAAATTAATTTAAACAAATAGAATTCATTGCACACAAATAGATCGTATTAATTTTAAATAAAATTTATTTCATTAAAATAAAATTTCATTTATTGTAATGAATAGAATTCTATGAAAAATGAGGAAATTACTATCTTTACAGATTCAATTTTTATGGTTGTTTTGACATAAATTTATTGTTTTCACGCATATTCGAAAATTTAACGGACCTTAAGGTGGCACATTTAAAATGAAAATGAATATCGTATGATTTATGCAATAAATGGTTTTACTGAGGCAACCGCGCGTCTTGCCACGTTTCGGAGAAGAAGCTTAATGGAAAAATTATTATCGATTATCCTTATGACGTGCTACCGATGCGCTTGCGATTAAATTCTCGCTTCGGCCTTCCCTTTCTTCACCCGTAAATTCCTCTCGCTATTCGGCCATCAGCAGAATGCATGTATGCGAATATCAAGGTCCAGTTGATTTAGATTCACGCGCGCGCGGTTTCATGCGTCCCCATTTAAAGTAAAACGTTCCTTCCGAGAATTCATCGTCGAAGGCGCGTGCGAGAGATCGCCGCGAGTCCGGCCCCGCGTTATTAACGATTTATTATCTGTGACAAATGCACGCGGTTGTTATGATGCCCCAAGAAGAACCGCCACACGGCGAATCGTTTCTCCGAAAATTGTCTTGGGCTTCTCCACCTCGAAATTTATGCTTTTATTGTCACGTTCAATCCGCACTCTCGCGTATAAAATACATTAATCAGAATCTTTGTGAATTAATCACGGGGACATAAGCGAGCGATAAATTAAGGAGTTTGGAGCGCTCCACACTAATCAAATCGGTGCTAAATTTTTAAAAGCGTTTCTAAAATTTCAGATGGTTTAATAATCTGTTCCAAGGTGTTAATCACATAGCAGCATTAGTTCTTGATATTCAAATACATTCACAGCTGTCATATGAACAGTAAATCGATCAATATCTCCAAATTCCCGATGTCATGTTTTTTCATCCAGTTTTGTAAAAGGGTAAACCGTAATATCAGTCCGATTATAACGAAACATAGCTCATTTTGATCAGTGGAAGATCCTTAATCGATTGACCGTCTGGATTTTCTATAGTATCAGGCGTTCAAAAGTTACAGCCATTTGTATACTTGATGTTAGGTTACGATAGGATAAACAAACGGTTGTATCTTTTGAACTACTAATACGATTTTAAAAAATAGACGGCCAATCGATAGAATATCTTTTAGTAAACAAAATGAGCTATTGGTCGTCATAATCGGACTGATATTACGGTTTACCCTTTTAAAAAACTGGATGAAAAAACATAACATCGGAAATTTGCAGATGTTGATCGATTTACTGTTGATATCATAGCTGTGAATGTATTTGAATATCAAGAACTAATGCTGCTATGTGATTAACACCTTGGAACAGATTATTAAACCATCTGAAATTGTAGAAAAGCTTTTAAAAATTTAGCACTGATTTTACTAGTGTGGAGCACTCCAACCTCCTTAACACACGTTGAGGAGGCTTAGTGGCATTTTTATCCACTGGAAAAAAAATGTCATTGATTCAATAAATCCATCGTTTGCGGCAGAGTTGTAAATGCCTAATACTTATAGAAATAATGATGATGATACGATCAGCTCTATAATTATGATTTTATAATAATAACATGTAGCGATTGTAATACGATGATTAAACTTTGGAATGGCTGCAAAAATCATCATTTTTCAATAAAAATTCACGGTAATCTTTTTGAAAAAGTGGGAAAAAAATAAGTAATGCATTACTTATTTCTTCCATTTTTTCCACTATTTCTTGCAATATTAAAGCGAAAATTAGTATTTTTTACAGCTATTCAAATGTTTACACTCTATTTTATAATCACTGCATATTATTATTATGAAATCATAATTACAAAACAAATTGTACTGTAAACTATATCTCATGAATTAATGGGGATTTTTTAATTAACTCTAGTTCTTATTCGTTCAATCCTATTTAACATTGAAATAATAAAATATTATTTTGCTTATTTTAGAGTTATTGTTTCGATCTCGTATGGAATTGGAGGAATTAGAATTCAAATTAAGTTGATAACGCTTGTTTTTGGCAGCCCGCCAACGATGGATTTATTGAATCAATTAAATTTTTTTTTTCAGTGTCGTTGTTGATGAACTCCCTGATAAAAAATAAATAATGCAGACTGATACAGATCGATAGAATTTCAATGGGATTTAATTGTATATTATAATTTCTATCTATTCGGAATTTGATGAGTTTATATAAATTGAATCGTTATTAGTTTCCTATAATTTTTGTTTTCTATGGGTAAATACGATAGATATATATCTACAATATTTCAATCTAAAGATTTGTGGATGAAACTATTTTTTTGTTATGAAAAATTTCATATTAATTAATATTACTCCTACGATCGTGCATATTTATTTTTTAATTTGATACTAAAATCATATTATTTATAATAATAATAATATTATAGAATATGAAAGAAACATATAGGATTTCGATCGTAAATTCGCGAACCAAAGAATTTTTTAAAATCGTTTTCTATCATTTAATTTTACCAGAGCTCTTCTTGTGATCAATGGCGCGTCATCAAGCGAAACTCGTGAATTCCAGTTTGTAATTCGCGATACCCTTTTGGTACGGTTCCATTAACTTGCGATTTACGTTTCTTCGTAATCTCTGCATTAAGAGGCATTCGTTATCGGTTTAGCTACTTTTTTTTTCTTGAACCTCTGACATCTCTCTTAATTAGTCAAATATCATATTACTACTCGAGCGTATTTCCTGCAAGCTTTTTCAGATTTCATTTTACTAAAATTGAGATACGCATTTTTTAAATTATTATTAATTATTAATTATTAATTATTATATTATTATTACCTATCGTGTAAAGCAAGAATCAAGGTTGAAAATCGTTATTTGTTAAGGCAAAGATGTAAAAACAAAATTCTTACATTATAATTTTTTTTTCACGCGTAAAAAACAATTCCACTTTCTACACGTGCTACAGACACGAAAAGGGAAACTTTTTGAGACGCTGATTGCAATGTTTCTATAACTAATAAGTGAATAAGACTTACGTGTTTTTCATAAAGTACTGCGTGCGTCTTGTATCCGGAATGTAGACAGCCCATCCACACGGACTGTTGTAACAAATGCGTCGGGGTTGGCCCTCTTCCCCAGTTTCGATGGCACGCTGGGTCCTCAGATTTTCGGGCCCCACGTCCAATGCCATGCGTTGCAGTTGCTCGGCGAACTCCTAAAAAAATTAATATCGTCGAGATGAGCAAACGGATTTATTAAATATGTTTGTTTATTTAAGAGTAAACTTTTCGTCGCATAAGAGGAAATTTTTTTGGAGATGAATTAAAGGAGACTCATCGCCTCATTTATTTTATCTGCGCAGTTTTGCTCCGCAAATTCCTAAAAAAATTAGTATCGTCGAGATGAGCAAACGGATTTATTAAATATATTTGTTTATTTAAGAGTAAACTTTTCGTTGCATAAAAGGATTTATTTATTTATTTTATCTTACGCGTTGCGTCACTTGCGCAGTTTTGCTCCGCTAACTTCTAAAAAAATTAGTATCGTCGAGATGAACAAACGGATTTATTAAATATATTTGTTGATTTAAGAGTAAACTTTTCTTCGCGTAAGAGGAAATTTTTTGGAGATGAATTAAAGGAGACTCATCGCCTCATTTATTTTATCTGCGCTGTTCTGCTCCGCAAATTCATAAAACAGTTAGAATCGTCGAGATGAGCAATCGGATTTATTAAATATTTTTGTTTATTTAAGAGTAAACTTTTCGTCGCGAAAGAGGAAATTTTTTGGAGATGAATTAAAAGAGACTCATCGCCTCATTTATTTTATCTGCGCAGTTTTGCTCCGCAAACTCCTAAAAAAATTAGTACCTTCGAGATGAGCAAACGGATTTATTAAATATATTTGTTTATTTAAGAGTAAACTTTTCGTTGCATAAAAGGATTTATTTATTTATTTTATCTTACGCGTTGCGTCGCTTGCGCAGTTTTGCTGCGCAAACTTCTAAAAAAATTAGTATCGTCGAGATGAGCAATCGGATTTATTCAATATTTTTGTTTATTTAAGAGTAAACTTTTCGTCGCGTAAGAGGAAATTTTTTGGAGATGAATTAAAGGAGACTCATCGCCTCATCTTTTTTATCTGCGCTGTTTTGCTCCGCAAATTCATAAAACAATTAGAATCGTCGAGATGAGCAATCGGATTTATTAAATATATTTGTTTATTTAAGAGTAAACTTTTCGTCGCATAAGAGGACATTTTTTTGGAGATGAATTAAAGGAGGCTCATCGCCTCATTTATTTTATCTGCGCAGTTTTGCTCCGCAAACTCCTAAAAAAATTAGTATTGTTGAGATGAGCAATCGGATTTATTTAATATATTTGTTTATTTAAGAGTAAACTTTTCGTCGCATAAGAGAAAATTTTTTGGAGATGAATTAAAGGAGGCTCATCGCCTCATTTATTTTATCTTATGCGTTGCATCGCTTGTGCAGTTTTGCTCTGCAAACTTCTAAAAAAATTAGTATCGTCGAGATGAGCAATTGGATATATTAAATATATTTGTTTATTTAAGAGTAAACTTTTCGTCGCGTAAGAGGGAATTTTTTGGAGATGAATTAAAGGAGACTCATCGCCTCATCTATTTTATGTGCGCAGTTTTGCTCCGCAAATTCCTAAAACAATTAGAATCGTCGAAATGAGCAATCGGATTTATTAAATATATTTGTTTATTTAAGAGTAAACTTTTCGTCGCGTCAGAGGAAATTTTTTGGAAATTAATTAAAGGAGACTCATCGCCTCATTTCTTTTATCTTACGCGTTTCGTCACTTGTGCAGTTAACCGCAATCTCCTAAAAAAATTAGTATCGTCGAGATGAGCAATTGGATATATTAAATATATTTGTTTATTTAAGAGTAAACTTTTCGTCGCGTAAGAGGAAATTTTTTGGAGATGAATTAAAGGAGACTCATCGCCTCATTTATTTTATCTGCGCAGTTTTGCTCCGCAAATTCCTAAAAAAATTAGTATCGTCGAGATGAGCAATCGAATTTATTAAATATATTTGTTTATTTAAGAGTAAACTTTTCGTCGCGTAAGAGAAAATTTTTTTGGAGATGAATTAAAGGAGACTCATCGCCTCATTTATTTTATCTGCGCAGTTTTGCTCCGCAAACTCCTAAAAAAATTAGTATCGTCGAGATGAGCAATCGAATTTATTAAATATATTTGTTTCTTTAAGAGTAAACTTTTCGTCGCGTAAGAGAAAATTTGTTGGAGATGAATTAAAGGAGACTCATCGTCTCATTTATTTTATCTTACGCGTTGCGTCGCTTGTGCAGTTTTGCTCTGCAAACTTCTAAAAAAATTAGTATTGTCGAGATGAGCAATCGGATTTATTAAATATATTTGTTTATTTAAGAGTAAAGTTTTCGTTGCATAAGAGAACATTTTTTAGAAATGAATTAAAGGAGACTTATCGTCTCATTTATTTTAATTTACGCGTTGCTGCAGTGAGGGTTCAAAGTCAAAGACTCGAGGTGTCTCTTGCATGTCATGCAACCTGATAAACACAAGTAAACCACTATCGCGGCGGACGTGGCTTAAGAGTCACGAGATTTATGCAATGACCTGCGCAATCGTGTCGACTGTTATTACGCTTTATTACTGCGATGCTTATTTGGCATATAAAATACGTACTCCTAGATTCGATCAATAGAGATCTGCTGATAATAATGATAATATAATGCGCGTCATTGTGTTCCTATCATTATCTTCCTCAAATTTTCGTTAACGTCTTTCTTTCCCATAAATAAATATATACGGAATTTTTAATTTTTCAAAAAAATGGAGGAAATTGAAATTAGACTTAATTTTAGCTTGAGCATCTCCAAAATTCAATCTTTCGAGTCTACCAATACAACAAAAAATGGTATTAAAAAATATTTTTATTTAACCCAATTGTATCATTGTCTTACTCTGATTAGACATTAAATAAGATATGTTTGAATGAACATTTAAATAAAACCCAAAAGTAATTAAATTCTAAAACACGTGTTAAGAAATATTAACATAAATACTAATATTTCTCTTTGTCGATAAAGAAAACAAAAAGCATTGCACGATTTCCACATAAAAATCCACTTTCATTTATTTTTTTCAAACTACGACAATAAACTTTTTCGTATTTCAAATATTCGTGCGAGAGTCGTAAACAAAATTGCTTGAGGCTGTTTTATGTTACAATTTCTTTGTAAAAAAAATCGGCATCATCATCAAACGATTAAAGGGTTTACCGCCGGTAATGTAATTTAAAAGACATTTAAAAAATTTTACGTCTATAACCAGTTGTGACCGTGGTAATCGCAACTTTAGTCTCGGTCACGTTTCAATCACGTCCGAGTCTCTACTACGAGGCTAAGAAGTGAAGCGTGCGGCATAAAACGTGTACGAGAGACACACGTGAGCGCGCAACTCCGCGAGGGAACGAATCAAGCCGGGGTAATAAACGGGCAACAGAAGGAGCGGCAGCAGCAGCAGCAGCGGCATCGAGTCTGTGACTCGATTTATGAATGAAAATCTCATAGCGAGAGATCGCATGACCGCGGCACTCCGGCTGCTGTATACATATATACACTATATATATTCACCGTATCTATCCGGTTTTTTCCGCCCGAGCACCGGGATAATTATTACATGCTTTTATTGCCCGTAGAGAAGAGTCTGGTAATCATTACCCGATTTAGTATAGTAAACTCGGTTTATTCAGCGCTTCTGGCGTCTATTTCTATATTTTCCTATAGAGTACTGTATCGTCTTTTACTGTGTGCTGCACGCCGTACAAGAATCGTTACTATCCCACCTAACACAGAATGTAACAGTTACATAACTTTCGAATTGTAAAAAAACATAACGTTATTGTGTAACATTGACATAAGTGTGATGTTTTGTTTTAATAACAATCGTATCTAGTTGTGCCACAAAATTCTGTTTAAATAATATGTAAACGTTATATATTATTTCTGTAACAAAAATAAGTAACATTTGTTATCGAGATTTTATTAAAATGTGACGTAATAAACGTACTTGTTACATAAATGTTATGTAATGTAATATAAATGTTACGAAAATTCTTCCATATCTTGAGACCTTCTTGAATGAGAAATAATGTATCACTGGTGCGTGACTAGTGACGTTATTTTGACAGAACACGTTATTTCGTTAACGTAAATATTATATCAAAGTTACGAATCTGTGTTAGGTGGGATGTTTCGGTTTTCAAACCGTTCTGTAAATAATCCAAAGTTTGTAAGGATGTATACGCAAAAGTGTCTCGAAGACATCTTAAAGCTTGACAATGGTCGTGACTTCCAACAGACGGTGATTACGATTCGCAATATATGAAGAAATTCATCTCTCAATTAATTAATAGAATCTATGGTTACGGAATCGGTTCCGAAAGAAATACGAACATTTCACATATACAAAATAGCAAATTCTGATATCCTCAACGTTGTAACTATTAAGAACGTGCGTCTGGGATTCATGCTCCAACTACAGGCTATAGTTCTAAACAGTCTGTTAGATATACACGAAAGATGTGCGATGACCGCTATACGTTTGGCGGTCGCTGAGTGTGTTTACATCGTCAGCGGCGTTAGGCGCCCATAGTTCTCGGTAGTGTAGTGCAACTAATAAGGAATTGTGAAAACGAAAAAGCAACTGCACGTCTTTTTTAAAGATATATTATCTATGTATTCTGCGTCTATACTATAAGAAAATCGTCACATGTCGTCGACGTTATTGTAAATCGGTGCGTAACCTGCACTATTTGCAACGTGACATAACCTGCTCTTTAGTGACCTCCAAGATCAGGACGAAAAGTGGTGATGGCGTTTTTATTTAAAGAAATATCATTTCATTTTAAGAAAAATAAATAAATGTTTAATTATTGAACAAAACAACGTGTATTTTTTTATGCTACATTTTTGTAACCTATCCCTAACCTACCTTTACATACCTTTACTTTCTATTAATTTACGTATCATTTTAACTGTACGAATTCCCGACATTAACTGGTATACGATGCAGAAGTAAGTACGTAATCGGCTTAGCAATCTTCGCTATGATGCGTTTAATCAGCAATATATAACGTTGATAAATGACTCGTGAACACAACTGGCACCGTTTGCCATACTGTATATTAGACACGAAAAATTTGCGTTAATGTACTGCATGGCAATCATCGCCAGACTCGTCGAATAAACCGAATTTACTGTGCTGTATGGCAAACATCGTCAAACTTTTTGAATTGTGATTACTAGAAAATTCTCTGCACACAGATACAACACGAGTGTAATACATAACGTAAGTAAGTACGCATAGACGGAGATATCATTATTATTCTCATTGAGGTTGAAGAAAGACCCGAACTTATGGTCTTTTTCACTCTACATAAAAAAAATTTTTTGCCTCTTTATAACAATTTTTTTAGCCCTATTGTTAAAAATTTTCGGGAGCTATAGCTCGTAGACATTTTTTTTTTAATTACCAAGTTTAATAAAATATGTTCAATATGTTTGTGAATTTTTTTTAAAACTATTTAAAAAATGTGTAAAATCCGAAACGCTTTAACGATAATCACCAAATTTGGTACGTAGCAACGGTGAAAGTCATTTTTTCGATTGTAGAAAATTTTGAGTTGATTTGGTGAGATTTTACTGGAGTTAGAGGAAAACGTAAATTATTTGCAAAATGGAAAATCACGTAAAATCCGAAGTTATTTATAGATTCATCACAAATTGAATACCGATCTTGCTTTAACATAGCTTTATCTATAAAAAATTATTTAGCAGTATAGCTAAAAATTAATAAAATTTAAACATATTTTGGAATTTTTTTGAAAATTATCACAAATAAAGGCATCGAACTGCTTCACATGCGTGTTAAATTTCAGCCCGATTGTCAGAACCATTCTTGAGATACGTAAGTTTGAATTCCGGCCACACACACACACATGATCCATAAATTTGTCTTAAACCACTTTTCTCGACATTTTCCACCATTTTGCGTGTCCTGACATAAAAAAACTCGAAAGCAACATTTCTCACAAAAGTAAATCTTATAATTTGTATATCAAATAACAAATCCAGACTTTTAAACTTTCTTCTGTTACTTTGAAGAGAGTTAGATTAATAGCACACGCGACCAATCGAGCGTTTGCCTTCGAAAAGTATGACTCACTCGCCTATATCGTTACACATCTATAAGCTAAGCCAGCTACCGGCTGAAGCATATATTTACAAGTGTATTACGAGTGTTTACTCGTCTCATGTCGCAGCGAACGTTAGAAACAAGTAAGTACGTCATTCTAAACGTTAATTCAGTTATTTTTAACGAATCAAGAGTCGACAATTTCAACGCAAAGGGACAAAAGATGAAAACAATAGCTCCCAACTTTTTTTTTCACATACCATACCATCAGAATTATAAGCTCACATCACTTTTCAAAATAAAACTCTATGATAGAAATATTTTGATAATTACAACAATAAATTGTAGTGTTTTTGAAAAAATATATATATATATTCACAAACAAATTTCATAAATAATGTGATTAAAAAATGAAGACATGGACGCCTCGATTTATTTTCCCATGCAGTAAATAAAACTCTATGATAGAAATATATTGATAATTATGTTACAACAATAAATTGCAGTGTTTTTGGAAAAAAAAATCTTCATAAACAAATTTCGTAAATAATGTGATTAAAAAATGAAGACGTGGACGCCTCGATTTATTTTCCCATGCAGTAAATAAAACTCTATGATAGAATTATTTTGAAAATTATGTTACAACAATAAATTGCAGTGTTTTTGAAAAAAAAATATTCATAAACAAATTTCATAAATAATGTGATTAAAAAATGAAGACACGTACGCCTCGATTTATTTTCCCATGCAGTAAATAAAACTCTATGATAGAAATATATTGATAATTATGTTACAACAATAAATTGCAGTGTTTTTGGAAAAAAAAAAAAATTCATAAACAAATTTCATAAACAATGTGATTAAAAAATGAAGACATGGACGCTTCGATTTATTTTCCCATGCAGTAAATAAAACTCTATGATAGAAATATATTGATAATTACGTTACAACAATAAATTGCAGTGTTTTTGAAAAAAAAATTATATTCATAAAAAAATTTCGTAAATAATGTGATTAAAAAATGAAGACATGTACGTCTCGATTTATTTTCCCTTGCAGTAAATAAAACTCTATGATAGAAATATTTTGAAAATTATCTTACAACAATGAATTGCAGTGTTTTTGAAAAAAAAAAATTCATAAACAAATTTCATAAATAATGTGATTAAAAAATGAAGACATGTACGCCTCGATTTATTTTCCCATGCAGTAAATAAAACTCTATGATAGAAATATTTTGAAAATTATGTTACAACAATAAATTGCAGTGTTTTTGAAAAAAAAAAAATATTCATAAACAAATTTCGTAAATAATGTGATTAAAAAATGAAGACATGGACGCCTCGATTTATGTTCCCATGCAGTAAATAAAACTCTATGATAGAAATATATTGATAATTACGTTACAACAATAAATTGCAGTGTTTTTGAAAAAAAAAAAATATTCATAAAAAAATTTCGTAAATAATGTGATTAAAAAATGAAGACATGTACGCCTCGATTTATTTTCCCATGCAGTAAATAAAACTCTATGATAGAAATACTTTGAAAATTATGTTACAACAATAAATTGCAGTGTTTTTGAAAAAAAAAAATATTCACAAACAAATTTCATAAATAATGTGATTAAAAAATGAACTTTTTGAAGAAAAAAAATTCATAAACAAATTTCGTAAATAATGTGATTAAAAAATGAAGACATGGACGTCTCGATTTATTTTCCCATGTAGTAAATATCAATATATATATTTTTTTTATTTCCTTAAAATTTTATGTATATTCTTTTTTTTGTAATCATCATTAATCAATTTGAACGTTACATAAACGCTGCAGGTTATTATTGCAAAATAATTACTATTCAGTCATACAATTGTTAATCAAATTAAATAATTGAAATTTATTAGCTTGGAGACCACCCAACGAGGAGGCGGGAACATAAAATAAAACACAGTAAGCTCAAAGACAAAAAAAAATATCGTAATGCTTCGGCACGACACTCGAGTCTTGCGGAAATAGTAAATTTGGAAAGATCCGAGTGAGCGTGCGAGGCACAATATCAAAGGACGCTCGGCTCAAGCTTTTGAGTGGGGCAAAAAAAGAAAAATAAAAGGCAGAACAGAAGGGGAGAGTGTCATGCGATGAGGCGAAAGAGAAACGAAGCGAACGACTTTAGCACGACGAAAACGACGCCGCGCGATCTCCTGAATATGTTAATCATCGCGCAATTTTACGAACCAATGACTCCTGTCAAATCATTACTGCACATAAGACACCGAACTCGAAACGACACTTTGCACCACCAACATAATAATAAGCATTATAGTCTCTGTTAAAAATAAATTATAGAGACTGATGCAAATCGATAGAATTTCAATCGAATTTAATCCCATTAAATTCCCAAGTTGTTAGTTTTTTTATAGTTTTCGTTTTCTATAATTTACGATAGATACGTTAACTGCATTTATGGTGCGACAACGGATTTATAATTTTTCATACTGAATTTACGTTTCGTCACTTGTAAATTTTTATAAGTGGTATATCCTGTTATATCGTACATATATGTTTCATTAATCGTACGCAATCAAAGAGGCATCAATAGAGTGATTCTATCATTTTTCATCGTCTCACACAGGGTTCGGAAGTAACGCGTTACTAGTAACGTCGTTAGCGAATTCGTTACTTTTTGGTGGTAACGGTCGGTAACATCGTTAAATTTTTATTCGTGTAATTCTAAGACAACGCTCGTTACAAATTTTTTGTAACAAGTAACGAAATTGCCGTTGCTTTTTCGTTACTTTTAGAGATACAAAATGTTTGTTAACAAGTAACTGTTTGAATTACCTCTAAGAGGCGAGATACCAACGAAAATGAACGAAAGCTACTTGCTCAACGTTAATAAACATTTTCTCTGAATTATTCGTTTTTTTTCGTTATTGACCTTCATTCTACACGTTAATAATTATATACGTCTAAATTTGTTACATGATTAATATGTTTTAAAGTAACGAAATGTAACGGAAGCGTTACATTTTCAGTAACGATAACGGTAACGAATTACTTTCAATAAGTAACTTTCCGAATCCTGGTCTCACAATTATAGAAAGTACATTGGAATAAAACGTATGTGTTTAGACTGAAAGAATTATCGTAATCTATCGTAAAAGTTTGATATAAATTAAACAATTTTCTATCATTTATACAATAATTTCATGCTGATCGACTGGTTTTTTTTCTCATCATTTCACAGCTATAGGAAGTCTATTATAATGAATTTTGAATACGATAAATATTTGAATAAAAAAATTTGTGGATGAAACTTTTTTTTTTTAAATGAAAAATGTATATTATTATTACTGCTACGGTCGTATATTTTTATTATGAGATTTAATACAAAAATTATAATATTTATAATAATATTATAGGATATGGAAGAAGCATATAGGATTTCGATCGTAAATTTATGATTGAATTTCGTAACGATACACTTTTAGAAATTTTTGTATGAAAATTAATATAAAGTATTGGAAGTTTTTTTGCGGATACGCGTATATTAAATTCAATACACAAATGTTAATTAATATACAAAAAAATTGTTGTAAAATTAATATACAGTATACTAAATACTTCATAAAACTTGTGTTTATAATATAATTATTGGAATTTTACGATATATCTATATATTAAATGAAATTTAATATACAGATATATCGTATATTAAATTTCGTATATTAAATATCGATTAAATGAAATTTAATATACTGTATCTTAAAAAGATCTTCCAATACATATATTAATTTTCAAAATATTTTAAACAGTGTAAGATTTTTCAAAAATTGTTTTCAATCATTCATTTTTACCAGGATTGTCAATTCTGCACGAGTGACTGTTGTACAGAAACATTAGTGGCTCTCGAAGAAAAAACCAAATTATTATTGGATTAATTTAAATAAAAGAAAAAAGGAAAAATCAGCCTCAGCCGTGAGAAATAAATTTATTATTTTTATACCAACAGTATTGAAAATTAACATTTTCATACGACAATAATTGGAGTTTTCATTAAATGTAAATTTTTCGTACGACAGTAATCGTTATTTTCATAGAATGTAATATTTTCCCACAATAGTAATCGGCGTTATCGAGATCATTTTTATTATAAGCTTCTCGTTAGAAATTTCCCAAATATGCTGTTCTTTTAACTTTCGATATTATTGCAAGGCAAAGCGAATTAGTTATCCTATCGTTACAAGTCATTTTTTATATGTAAGTCTTTCAAGTATTAACATAAATTATTAAATATGTTGAAACTAAAATAGGATTAAGAGAAAATGTAAATCTATAACACATTTAAAAACCCAAAAGGGCATACTTGAGAAATAAACAATATACATATTAAATATGTTGAATAAAAAAAAGATGGCCGGCGAGTTTAACACAATGTCGTTCACAACAAAATCGATAGTGTCAAACGTTGTTTGTCTACAAAATTTCATGTATATTAACGAGAAACATTAAACGAATTTAATGTTTTTCGTTAATTTAAGTAAATTAACAAAAACAAAATACGAATTTACAGATTCGTATTTTCGCCCAATTGATTTAAAAACATCGATCTATAGCGATGAAATCTTCGTTATTATGTCCTCGTGTCTGGCTTATGTTGACATAAAAGGACAAACGAAAACAAACACACTTTGACTTTGCTTCCGCTCGGGAACAAAAAAAAAAAAAATAAAACGACTGTTATACTTAGACCTTGGCGCTAAATAGCGAGAATTATTAAGCGGAATAATTTCTTTCATAATGTGTTTAAATAATCGATATGACTAACAAAACCGCAGTGTTTAAAAATCAAGCACAATGACACTTACCTCAGAGCGTACCGCTGCTGTATCGATGATCGTGATATAAGATACCACCGCGATGATGAGAACTGCGAGCAGCCTTAGATGTGCCATTGCGATCGCACTTCTTAATACTCGTTAGATCAATTAAAAAAAACGATCAAACGTCGTAAAAATAATTTTTCACGTGTCACACGAGAATCGATGGGGTTTTTAAGAATTTTTAGAATGCTTTATCTTGGATCACACGTGCGCTTCCTTTTGTGGTTGATAGTGAACAAGTTTTATTTATTTTTTTTTCCCTCGTTCACACCGTTGGACTCTCTTGTGTTGCTCGGGATGAAAAATCAAGTAACCGGCTTTAAATCGATGGATCTCCGCACGATTGTCAATTACAACTTGCGAAATTCAGACCGACAACACCGAATCGACAACGCGAAATTAAGTTGATATATCTCGTTTTATTTTTTTCTTTCTTTCTCCTCTTTGTGCTTTTTTTCTCGCTATCTAAGCGTGTGTCTGACTGTGAGATAGAAATCCGCGTGTACTTTTGGTATATATTTTACTTGTCGATCGGTTGAGAGACTTTATACATAGACTGTATTCTCGTATAGAGTGAGGACGATTTCGAGGCGTCGTGGGTTTATATAGGCTGTGGGCTAGCCGGTGGCAGGCTAGCTCGTTGGTGGGGGTAAGACTAAGCTAGAAGTTATAATAATAAGTAATAAGTCGAATTTAAATTGTGATTTGAGCAACGGTCCCTCAAGCGGTGGTGGGGTGAAATGGAACTCTCGAAGGAGGTGGTGAGATATCGGGCTGGTGGTGGTAGTAATATCGTTCGTTTTCCATGTTTTCTCTTCTCTCTCTTTCTCTTTCTCTCGCTCTCTTTCTCGGTGCTCCCATCTCTGCTGCTCTCCTTCCACGCGCGATCTCGAAGAGAGGAAAGGGTAGGGGTTCTTTTCGTTATTATGATACACATAGCCACCTCACTGTTAGTCAACAAGTTTGGATGTTTTTATGCATAAACTCACAACATCAATTTGATGTATAATTTGTGATATTAAATTAATGTAATTTTGCAATAAAACCATAAGCATTAAAATTTCATTACTTTTACTGTAAATCTTGAGTTATTGAATTTGCTGTACCATACATTTATTTTACATCACACTTGTATATTTTTTTTTATTGAATATGCTTGTTTATGTTTTACTTTTTTTAGCGCATTTTTTTTAGCAAGAAACTGGCGTTTATTTGGATCGTTTATAAAAATATATAATACCGTGGATAACACATTTTTTTCTTATATTACAATGTTAAATAACGATTCGTTCGATGTTAAATAAAATGGAACTGTTACAATGACGGTGAATCTAATCTTCTGGATTTTTTTTTCATTCGGGTTTTACCAGATGGGCTCAAGAAAATTCCAAGTATTTCGTTAATTTGAGAGAGGAAAAGTTACCAGATTGATAATATCTGAAACGATTAAGAGCACTTGGAGCGCATGAGTCATTGTAAAATACTAGCGATTTTTATGTATATTTTTAAGGTGATGTAAAATGTGTCGATCGGTAACAAAAAAAAATGTAATCATAATTTTTTAATTGTAAATATACTATATACGTTAATGTGGATTATAATATCCTTAACTAATTAATCTAATGCAGAAATATTATTCTAATCGAAATGTAATTCTAAGTTTACGTCTTCGGAGGAAAATTGTAACTGGAAATAGGAGGGGAATGTAAAAGGCTGAATAAACTATACAGATGAATAAATAAATACGAATACCAGCTAATGCATAAATAAAAAAACGATTTGTAAATTTTCTGTAGTTTCTACGTTTTATGCGCATGGGAAAAAGCGATTCTGTGGCGGATGGGCCATTTTCGAATAAAATGACTCTTTGCTAATTTCTCATGCTTTTGTCGTGTATTATGCGTGCGCAGGCTCAGCCATTGGATCCCGGCACGACTCGACGAAGGAAGTACGTATAGTCCTGTATATTAATTATTTTAATTATCATACTCTCGTCGTTAAATAAATAGCTGCTAGCTGATTTTCACCGAGTTTTTATTTTTTAGAAATAAGATTTATTCGAATAATTTTGTCGCCATTGGTTAAGTTTTTACTACATAATTTTTATCAAGCTCTTGACTACTAATAATGTTAAAAAAAAATAAACAACCGATTTTCAATTTTCTTTGAGAGATAAGATTTATTCGAATAATTTTGTCGCCATTGGTTAAGTTTGTACTACATATAATTTTTATCAAGCTCTTGACTACTAATAATGTTAAAAAAAAATAAACAACCGATTTTCAATTTTCTTTGAGAGATAAGATTTATTCGAATAATTTTGTCACCATTGGTTAAGTTTTTACTACATAATTTTTATCAAGCTCTTGACTACTAATAACATTAAAAAAAAACAACCGATTTTCAATTTTTTTTTAGAAATAAGATTCATTCGAATAATTTTGTCGCCATTGTTTAAGTTTTTACTACATAATTTTCATCAAGCTCTTGACTACTAGCAACGTTAAAAAAAATAATAAACAACCGATTTTCAAATTTTTTTTTAGAAATAAGATTCATTCGAATAATTTTGTCGCCATTGGTTAACTTTTTACTACATAATTTTTATCAAGCTCTTGACTACTAATAACGTTAAAAAAAATAAACAACCGATTTTGAATTTTTTTTTTAGAAATAAGATTTATTCGAATAATTTTTTCGCCGATGATTAAGTTTTTACCACATAATTTTGATCAAGCTTTTGACTACTAATAACGTTAAAAAAAAAACAACCGATTTTCAATTTTTTTTTTAGAAATAAGATTTATTCAAATAATTTTGTCGCCATTGGTTAACTTTTTACTACATAATTTTTATCAAGCTCTTGACTACTAATAACGTTAAAAAAAATAAACAACCGATTTTGAATTTTTTTTTTAGAAATAAGATTTATTCGAATAATTTTTTCGCCGATGGTTAAGTTTTTACCACATAATTTTGATCAAGCTTTTGACTACTAATAACGTTAAAAAAAAAACAACCGATTTTCAATTTTTTTTTTAGAAATAAGATTTATTCAAATAATTTCGTCGCGATTGGTTAAGTTTTTACCACATAATTTTCATCAAGCTCTTGACTACTAAAAACGTTTAAAAAAAAATAAACAACCGATTTTCAATTTTTTTTTAGAAATAAGATTTATTCGAATAATTTCGTCGCCATTGGTTAAGTTTTTGCTACATAATTTTTATCAAGCTCTTGACTACTAATAATGTTAAAAATATAATAATAAACAACCGATTTGCAATTTTTTTTTTAGAAATAAGATTTATTCGAATAATTTCGTCGCCATTGGTTAAGTTTTTACTACATAATTTTGATCAAGCTCTTGACTACCAATAACGTTAAAAATATAATAATGAACAACCGATTTTCAATTTTATTTTTAGAAATAAGATTCATTCGAATAATTTCGTCGCCATTGGTTAAGTTCTTACTACATAATTTTCATCAATCTCTTGACTACTAATAACGTTAAAAAAAATAATAACAAACAACCGATTTTCAGTTTTTCTTCTTTAGAAATAAGTTTTATTCGAATAATTTGTCCAGTATTTACTATGTTTTTACTAAATAGTTATTCCTGAGTACTAATTATTATTATTTTTTACTTTCTCATCACATACAAAGTATGTAAGAGAGAAAGTATTGCAATCCAAAAAAAAATCGTCCCTCAGATTTTTAAAAAAGATTTACTAAATTTATACCATAATTATATTCCTAACTATAATGCCTTGCTGCATTAAAGGAGATTTTTTCTAGCAAGAATTTCCAGGAATTGAATGGATAAAATAATTTTCGAACCCATGTACTAGCGCCGGTTTTATGCCATTTTCAGAGTCGATACTTTGGCCAAATAAGGGAAAAAAAGAAGATGCGAAATCGTTGGCGTCGACGGCGCAACGAGAACATGAAAATATTATCATTCGCAGACTTCTCGGTTCGAGACAGAACATCACCGATATACCAAGACCTGACCGTTCGTTTACTAACAAGAAAATCTGCTAGACGTATGTATAATCCACCATGAAAACAGAGGGAGTGGGTCTCCAGATCTCGTAAACAAGGTCAAGCTCTGAGCTCTGTGCTCCCGCGCCCTCGCAGTTTTACCACACGACTCTTCTCTCGCTTCATCACAAATTTTTGCACGTAAACATCTCCAACTTCACCGTCACTATACATCCACGCTATATCTGCGTCTAGACTGTGAATATATTTTTGGTAGGTTTGCCAACTGGCCGGTATTCGATTGACCATGCTGACATTTTTTTTAAGTGACAACAACCTAACGCTAATTATAAAAATTTCAAAAAACTCCCGATTGAACAAAAATTAGTGTAATTAATAAACAAATTGGTGAATGAAACAAGGATGCAAAGTAGAATTTGCACATTGCTTTCTCATTATTTTTCGCTTCTTGTTTCCCCGTAAGCAAAATTTTTAAATCTTTCGAAATTTCGGAATTTTTGGAAATATTGAAGTCTTGCAATGACATATTAATTGTGATAATGAATGATTGTTCAAGAAATAATTATGACACTAAGAAAAATCCGTAACGCTAATTATAAGAATTTCAAAAAACTCCCGATTGATAAAAAATTAGTGTAATTAATAAACAAATTGGTCAATGAAACAAGGATGCAAAGTAGAATTTGCACATTGATTTCTCATTATTTTTCGCTTCTTGTTTCCCCGTAAGCAACATTTTTTAATCTTTTGAAATTTCGAAATTTTTGGAAATATTGAAGTCTTGTAATGACATATTAATTGATTAATATTAATTGTGATAATGAATGAATGTTCAAGAAATAATTATGACACTAAGAAGAATTCCTAACCCTAATTATAAAAATTTAAAAAAACTCCCGATTGAACAAAAATTAGTGTAATTAATAAACAAATTGGTCAATGAAACAAGGATGCAAAGTAGAATTTGCACATTGATTTCTCATTATTTTTCGCTTCTTGTTTCCCCGTAAGCAAAATTTTTTAATCTTTTTAAATTTCGAAATTTTTGGAAATATTGAAGTCTTGTAATGACATATTAATTGATTAATATTAATTGTGATAATGAATGATTGTTCAAGAAATAATTATGACACTAAGAAAAATCCCTAACCCTAATTATAAAAATTTCAATAAACTCCCGATTGAACAAAAATTAGTGTAATTAATAAACAAATTGGTGAATGAAACAAGGATGCAAAGTAGAATTTGCACATTGCTTTCTCATTATTTTTCGCTTCTTGTTTCCCCGTAAGCAAAATTTTTAAATCTTTTGAAATTTCAAAATTTTTTGAAATATTGAAGTCTTGTAATGACATATTAATTGTGATAATGAATGATTGTTCAAGAAATAATTATGACACTAAGAAAAATCCCTAACCCTAATTGTAAAAATTTCAATAAACTCCCGATTGAACAAAAATGAGTGTAATTAATAAACAAATTGGTCAATGAAACAAGGGTGCAAAGTAGAATTTGCACATTGATTTCTCATTATTTTTCGATTCTTGTTTCCACGTAAGCAAAATTTTTTAATTTTTTGAAATTTCGAAATTTTTGGAAATGATGAAGTCTTGTAATGACATATTAATTGATTAATATTAATTGTGATAATGAATGATTGTTCAAGAAATAATTATGACACTAAGAAAAATCCCTAACCCTAATTATAACAATTTAAAAAAACTCCTGATTGAACAAAAATTAGTGTAATTAATAAACAAATTGGTCAATGAAACTAGGATGCAAAGTAGAATTTGCACATTGCTTTCTCATTAGTTTTCGCTCCTTGTTCCCCCGTAAGCAAAATTTTTAAATCTTTTGAAATTTCGAAATTTTTGGAAATATTGAAGTCTTGTAATGACATATTAATTGATTAATATTACTTGTGATAATGAATGATTGTTCAAGAAATAATTATGACACTAAGAAAAATCCCTAACCTTAATTATAAAAATTTCAAAAAACTCGTGATTGAACAAAAATTAGTGTAATTAATAAACAATGAAACAAGGATGTAAAGTAGAATTTGCACATTGCTTTCTCATTATTTTTCGCTTCTTGTTTCCCCGTAAGCAAAATTTTTACATCTTTTGAAATTTCGAAATTTTTGGAAATAATGAAGTCTTGTAATGACATATTAATTGATTAATATTAATTGTGATAATGAATGAATGTTCAAGAAATAATTATGACACTAAGAAGAATTCCTAACCCTAATTATAAAAATTTAAAAAAACTCCCGATTGAACAAAAATTAGTGTAATTAATAAATAAATTGGTCAATGAAACAAGGATGCAAAGTAGAATTTGCACAGTGCTTTCTCATTATTTTTCGCTCCTTGTTTCCCCGTAAGCAACATTTTTTAATCTTTTGAAATTTCGAAATTTTTGGAAATATTGAAGTCTTGCAATGACATATTAATTGATTAATATTAATTGTGATAATGAATGAATGTTCAATAAATAATTATGACACTAAGAAAAATCCCTAACCCTAATTATAAAAATTTAAAAAAACGCCCGATTGAACAAAAATTAGTGTAATTAATAAACAAATTGGTCAATGAAACAAGGCTGCAAAGTAGAATTTGCACATTGCTTTCTCATTATTTTTCGCTTCTTGTTTCCCCGTAAGCAACATTTTTTTAATCTTTTGAAATTTCGAAATTTTTGGAAATAATGAAGTCTTATAATGACATATTAATTGATTAATATTAATTATGATAATGAATGATTGTTCAAGAAATAATTATGACACTAAGAAAAATCCCTAACCCTAATTATAAAAATTTCAAAAAACTCCCGATTGAACAAAAATTAGTGTAATTAATAAACAAGTTGGTCAATGAAACAAGGATGCAAAGTAGAATTTGCACATTGCTTTCTCACTATTTTTCGCTTCTTGTTTCCCCGTAAGCAAAATTTTTTGATCTTTTGAAATTTCGAAATTTTTGGAAATATTGAAGTCTTGTAATGACATATTAATTGATTAATATTAATTGTGATAATGAATGATTGTTCAAGAAATAATTATGACACTAAGAAAAATCCGTAACGCTAATTATAAAAATTTCAAAAAACTCCCGATTGAACAAAAATTAGTGTAATTAATAAACAAATTGGTTAATGAAACAAGGATGCAAACAGAGTTGTAAATCCCCATTAATTCATGAGATACAGTTTACAGTACAATTTGTTTTGTAATTATGATCTCATAATAATAATATGTAGTGATTATAAAATAGAGTGTAAATATTTGAATAGCTGAAAAAAATACTAATTTTCGCTTTAATATTGCAAGAAATAGTGGAAAAAATGGAAGAAATAAGTAATGCATTACTTATTTTTTTCCATTTTTTCAAAAGGATTACCGTGAATTTTTATTGAAAAATAATAATTTTTGCAGCCATTCCAAAGTTTAATCATCGTATTGCAATCACTTCATGTTATTATTATAAAATTATAATTATAGAGCTGATCGTATCATCATCATTATTTTTATAAGTATTAGGCATTTACAACTCTGGATGCTAAGTAGAATTTGCACATTGCTTTCTCATTATTTTTTTTTGCTTCCCCGTAAGATACATTTTGAAATTTTTTTAAATTTTGAAGTCTCGTAATGTTTTGAAATTTTCATATTTAAAATTTTTTTGATATTCAAATTCTTTTTTTCAAATTTTTTTAAATTTTGAAGAAATGTTAATTTTTTTTTACTTGCTACACCAAAAACCTTCAACCTATGCCGAAAAATAAAAAATCCGCAAACTGATTTCCTATTACGAGACTCAATGTTACAGTATAAACCTGGATTTTTTTATATTGGAACGTGGATTCTTTATTCTTACGGGGAAGCCAAAGATAATAATAAAAACTAAGAAAAACAGAATTTTCAGGAAAGCTATAGAAATTAACGAGGAAGCAACGTAACAAATTCAATTGTCAGCTTTTACAAAACTATCTCTATGAGGAAGTATGTTCATCAATTTTATGGTATCTAATTTTTACTTCAGGGTATAAATTTGAATATAAAGATTAAGATCTGTCAGTCAAGTTATGTTCCAATTTCTGACACTTCAATATCTCACAATCTAAAGATGTCAGAAAGTGTCACATAACCTGAATTACGTGTCGTGCTTATTGACTTCGAGACTTTATGGGAAAAACTAACCATTAGATAAACTTGAACGAATCACATCGATAATGCGGTTTATTCTAAAGGTATTTATATCACTTTTATGTCATCTAAGTTCTTAAAACTATTTAATACTCACTTGAGGTTATAAATCTGATAATAAACGTTAAGATGTGTCGTTCTGTGATTGCGCAGTAAAAAAAACTGAGCGGCCCGTTGAAATGCCAAAGTGGCAACCCTAATTTAATGAGTAATGCAATAAACTTCTTGTCTGAAGTCCGATTGAATATTACGCACTTCGTCAGGTAATGAAGTGTGTGTGTTAACGTTTTGTCACATGCGCATACGATTACCACGTGCACAATCCATAAACTCAAAGATTGAAGTCGCAGTTTGATAAAAAAAAAACGCGTAATATTTATAAGAGGAGAAGATTGTGAAGGCAATATTGCAAAGGGTCACCTTCGGCGCATTCGGAGTAAATTCAACATATTGACCTTGACGGATTGGCCGTACATCGCACAAGACACGATGTAAGACAGAGAGAAGTCACGAGAACGGCCCGATGCACTGATTGACGCACTCGTCCGGTAATACGACATCGTCCGTTGCATTTTACATGATTATTATATGTGTATGTATATATATATATATACATATATGAAGCACTACATGCCAAGAGCTTCCATCGACGTTTTATAAAAATATTTACGATCAATCGCACGCACTCAATAGATCTAATTAGATTTCATTGCAATAATTTTCCATCATTATGATACGTTTAGCATGTCTAAGAACTTCGTCGTTGTATTTGCATCTATAAATTGCTGGAATTGCTTGGCTTGGACGTTTGCGTATATTTTTCGACCGCCAGTAAATTATACGGAATTAATGCTTTTAATTAGTGGCCGTTAGCTTAATTCACAGAGTCGTTAAGAGACTTTGACCGCGAGGATCGTCAGCGGTTGGTGGTGTTTACTTGGAAAACAATGCTTGGGACTTGTTTAGGTGGAAAGGGTGACGATCCAATGGCGATAAAGGCTGCAAAGACCTTGTGGCTTGTTAAACTTTTACTTCGACCATATGTCTCGCGGCTATGAGAAGCGGAAGTTTTCGAATTTATGGTATAAGACCAAACGAGCTTCTTCCAAAGAGGACGAAGAACCGAGCTTTTGACTTCGCTGCCGGCGTGCAGAGTTCTTATTAAATGTGTCATTCGCGATGACGGCAGGATGGCAGAGAAAACGCGTGAGTAGGGAGAAATATAACACGAGGAATAAAACTGTTGTGCTTATCGAACCGCAAGGCTACTTCGCTCTTGGAGTTTCATTTGTAGGTAACTCGCACACGTACAAAACTTTATTAAAGACATATTTTATGTTATCGTTTTATGTGCAGTTACATTTTTAATTCTATGTTCATAGACTTTGGTTTCCTCAAGCTTTGTCAAAATTTTAATAATAATAATTACGAAGCAATTTGCACAGTTCTTTGCAGCTTTATTTTTTCTAACCTAATCTTTGCTTATATATTAATGATAGTTCAATCAATAATTATGACACTAAGAAAAATCCCTAATCGTAATTATAAAAATTTCAAAAAACTCCCGATTGAAAAAAAATAGTGTAATTAATAAACAAATTGGTGAATGAAACAAGGATGCCAAGTAAAATTTGCACATTGCTTTCTCATTATTTTTCGCTTCTTGTATCACCGTAAGCAAAATTTTTAAATCTTTTGAATTTTCGAAATTTTTGGAAATTTTGAAGTCTTGTTATGACATATTAATTGATTAATATTAATTGTGATAATTAATGATTGTTCAATAAATAATTATGACAATGAGATAAATCCCTAACCCTAATTATAAAAATTAAAAAAAACTCCAAATTGAACAAAAATTAGTGTAATTAATAAACAAATTGGTCAATGAAACAAGGATGCAAAGTAGAATTTGCACATTGCTTTCTCATTATTTTTCGCTTCTTGTTTCCCCGTAGGGGAAATTTTTTAATTTTTCAAATTTTGAAGTCTTGTAATAACACATTAATTGATTAACATTAATTGTGATAATGAATGATTGTTCAATAAATAATAATGACACTAAGAAAAATTAATTTGATGCATTGCTAAATATAGTGAGTTTTACAATAAAAACATAATGACTCTAGACACAATTTAGTTGATGTTCTTCTAATCGTTTATATTTTCCAACCTAAATATTTCAAAAACCCATATATTTATAGAAATAAAGACAATGATACAATTCACTATATAATTATGAATTCATAATAATAATAATAAATATGAATTGTCAATAAAATTTCACGGTAATGATTTTGAAAAAAAAAATGGAAAAACATAATTTTAATGCATTAAGAAAGTACTGGATGACTGTACTCTTCCATTTTTTCCCCCGATTTCTTCCAATAGTTTATCGATATTATCTTTGTTATTTTTGCAGCTATTCAAATATTTACACATCATTTTATAATCACTACAGATTATTAGTATGAAAACATATTTACAAAACAAACTACAAAGTAAAGAATATTTCTTCAATTCATGGAGATTTACAAACCTGCATTTATGTATCGTTTATAAAAACCTAAATATACTTGAGTTAAAATTAAGCAGTATTTTTCCATTTTTTCCAGAGAACGCAGATGAATTTTGACAATGAAAACGGAAATAAAGAATTAATGTTTATCTCGTAAACGTTAAAATTAACTTAAGTTGATATATTGAAATATTTGTGTTTGGTTTGAAATGTGTTTATTATTTCTCAAGATAAATATCTTTATTTTTTCCGAACGCAGATTGACTTTGGTTATGAAAACGTAAATACAGAGTGTTTTGCTGGTAACTCATTAAATCTATATTCTCGGAAAAATGTTGAAACTCGTGCAAGCGTCTATGAGAAGTGGAAGTTTTCGAATTTATGGTACAAGACCAAACGATCTTCTTCCAAAGAGGACGAAGAACCGAGCTTTTGACTTCGCTGCCGGCGTGCAGGGTTCTTATTAAATGTGTCATTCGCGATGACGGCAGGATGGCAGAGAAAACGCGTGAGTAGGGAGAAATATAACACGAGGAATAAAACTGTTGTGCTTATCGAACCGCAAGGCTACTTCGCTCTTGGAATTTCATTTGTAGGTAACTCGCACACGTACAAAACTTTATTGAAGACATATTTCATGTTATCGTTTTATGTGCAGTTACATTTTTTATTCTATGTTCATAGACTTTGGTTTTCTCAAGCTTTGTCAAAATTTAAATTATAATTACGAAGCAATTTGCATAGTTCTTTGCAGCTTTATTTTTTCTAACCTAATCTTTGCTTGGTGAGTTTGTGAATCACTTTTTAAGGTAGTCTGTTCACATTAGCTAGTCAAATCAGTGCTAAATTTTTAATCGCGTTTCTACACATTTTGGTAGTTTTGCCGACTGTTCTGCAGAGTGGCTTGCTCATCAGCATTAGTTCTTAATATATAAATCCATCCACAGACACGGGTTTTAATTAAAATACCCTGATACATACAAATGTCGGATGAGGTTGTTGTCATCCAGTTTTATATTTGAAAAAACCATAATTTTTGTCAGACTTTGACGAACGATAGCTCATTTTGTTTATTAAAAGATGCTTCATTGATTGACCGGAGACATTTTCTTATAGTATTCTTTGTAAGAAAATTGCAACCGTTTTTTATCTACTCTAACCTATCATCAGATTTACACATGCTTGTAACTTGTGAATAACTAATAAGGTAAATGTCCCCATTCCCGTCCATGCTCCCTCTGCCGACCACTTCGACGGAAATGATTATTTACACGAGTGCTGCGCAAAAATAACAACAATTGAGCATAGTACAATATTCCGAGGACCCTATGTGTGAGAGTATTGCAACGTAAAGAGTAAATACAATAACACAATCCAAGTTTTGTTCGTATTTCCAAACGCTTGTCGCGAACCCATCGTATTCTTAACAGTGAGGTTAAGTTGCGTTGACCGCTTCAATAGTCCGTACTGCATCCGGAATTTGTAAAAATCGAATAATTTTTAGTGCAAACGATAGATTATGAGTTCAATTACTGATCCAGCAAAAAAAAAAGTTATAAATAATTTATTTTTCATTTTTCTTACGGTGGTCGAAGTTAGGCACAACGAAATGCCTGGCTGCCCCCATTACCGTAAACGTTATTTAGGCAGTCAAAAAAATTTCTTTATTACAAGGTTTACTTTCTCGGTGATAAAAAAGATTGATATAATTCAATTCTTACAGGATCGCTGCGAAGGACTTGGACTTTTTTCCCTCACTGATCAAAATTTTGAAATAATTAAATTTTTACAGCATGGCAAAAAAAAAGTGTATGTGGAGGAGGAAATGTAACATGAGTTCCTAAAAACGAAGTTTTTTATAATTATGCAATAAAAATATTAATAGTACAATCCCGGATCATGTTTATTTTTTTTTTTTTAATTTTATTACTCCTTGGGATCTCCGTTTCCCTAGTGGTCGAAAATGGGTTTCAATTTTTACAGCATCGCAAAAAAAAAGTGTATGTGGAGACGGAAATGTAACATAAGTTCCGAAAAACGAAGTTTTTTTATAATTATGCAATAAAAATATTAATAGTACAATCCCGGATCATGTTTATTTATTTTAAAAAAAAATTTATTACTCTTCGGGATCTCCGTTTCCCTAGTGGTCGAAAATGGGGTCATCGCTGGTCGGGATTGGGCACAGCTGTGTCGGCAGAGGGGACACTAATAAGTATGAATTAATCAGCCTCTATCTGGCGAATTAATTGGCGGAATCGATTGAATAAACCATTTTTAGAAAGAGAATTAACTGAATTTTACAGTGGTGCAAAAAAAATCTCCAAATTTAAATTCGTCACAACGAAAAAAGACATACATTTGTCTGGTTGGCCTTATAGGGTACGGGAATGGGGACATTTACCTTACTAATACAGAATTTGTCCGGTCAATCAATGAAGCATTTTTTAACAAACAACATAAGCTATTGCTCGTTATAACTAGATTAATATTGTGGTTTTTCCTAATATAAAACTGGATGACAACAACCTCATCCGAAATTTGTATGTATCAGGGTATTTTTATTTCAAACCGTGTCTGTGGATGGATTTATATATTAAGAACTAATGCTGATGAGCAAGCCACTCTGCAGAACAGTCGGCAAAACTACCAAAATGTGTAGAAACGCGATTAAAAATTTAGCACTGATTTGACTAGCTAATGTGAACAGACTACCTTAATTTTCATGTTGCCGCATTGAGAGTTTTAAATGCCTAATACTTATAGAAATAATGATGATGATACGATCAGCTCTATAATTATGATTTTATAATAATAACATGTAGCGATTGTAATACGATTATTAAACTTTGGAATGGCTGCAAAAATCATCATTTTTCAATAAAAATTCACAGTAATTATTTTGAAAAAATGAAAAAAAAAAAGTAATGCATTACTTATTTCTTCCATTTTTTTCACTATTTCTTGCAATATTAAAGCGAAAATTAGTATTTTTTTCAGCTATTCAAGTATTTACACTCTATTTTATAATTATTACATATTATCATTATGAAATCATAATTACAAAACAAATTGTACTGTAAACTATATCTCATGAATTAATGGGGATTTACAACCCTGATCGCATTAACTCGTCAAGTATTGAGGTACAATTTTTCTTCACAATTAATTAACTCAATACGAAATATAATTTTGCTTTTTTTCAGTTTATACATTTTTGTTATCACAAGCAATATTTCTTTTATAAGCTTATAATCGACCCTATATACATAAATAATATTAACAACGTACTTGAACATGTTTTTCGTTTATTTAAAAACTTTTTGCATACATCGGATGTTATTGACATAAATAACAGCTCAGCTTGATTTTCTTTCTCAAATAACGATGCAAATTCGAATTCTGCACATTTAAAACAATTATTGTATAAAAATTATATTTAATAAAAATTTTTTTTTTTTAATTTAATTTAATTATTTAATTTTTATTGTATAAAAAACAATGTGCAAAATTATGTTTTGCAACCGATTCTGTCTAACACAAGGAAAAAAAAGGTTATTTTAAATTGCTAAAGAAATTTTGCGTTTCCGTTTTTTAATATTTTAATCACTGTTCAATTCAATAACATCGAGAGACGCTGTAAATTAATATTATATGCTGTGTGGTTGCATTAATTAATTGCAACTGAATTACGGCCGACTGTGAAAATGTGGAGGGCTTAGAAATCAGGCGAGCCCGACGTTTCGGTTGAGCGAAGAGTAAAGCGCAAAGTTCTGGATCTTCGCAATCTCTTACTTAGCGTCTAGCCTCTCAGCGTATATTCTACGTTCTCGTTTCTTGGCTCGCAGCCAAACACAATTTCTCTAGGCCATCGGCGTAAGATCGCACCAGCGCATCCCTCGCGAGATCTCCTCACGGCTTTCATCATTGACATATTAATTGATTAATATTAATTGTGATAATTAATGATTGTTCAATAAATAATTATGACACTAAGAAAAATCCCTAACCCTATAATTATAAAAATTTTAAAAAACTCCCGATTGAACAAAAATTAGTGTAATTAATAAACAAATTGGTCAATGAACCAAGGATGCAAAGTAGAATTTGCACATTGCTTTCTCATTATTTTTCGCTTATTGTTTCCCGTAAGGAAAATTTTGAAATTTTTTTGAAATTTCGAAATTTCTGGAAATCTTGAAGTCTTGTAATGACATATTAATTGATTGATATTAATTGTGATAATTAATGATTGTTCAATAAATAATTATGACACTAAGAAAAATCCCTAACTCTAATTATAAAAATTTGAAAAAATTCCCGATTGAACAAAAATTAGTGTAATTAATAAACAAATTGGTCAATGAAACAAGGATGTAAAGTAGAATTCGCACATTGCTTTCTCATTATTTTTCGCTTCTTGTTTCCCCATAAGGAAAATTTTTAAATCTTTTGAAATTTCGAAATTTTTGGAAATTTTGAAGTCTTGTAATGACATATTAATTGATTAATATTAATTGTGATAATGAATGATTGTTCAATAAATAATTATGACACTAAGAAAAATCCCTAACCGTAATTATAAGAATTTAAAAAAACTCCCGATTGAACAAAAATTAGTGTAATTAATAAACAAATTGATCAATGAAACAAGGATGCAAAGTAGAATTTGCACATTGCTTTCTTATTATTTTTCGCTTCTTGTTTCCCCGTAAGGGAAATTTTTTAATCTTTTGAAATTTCGAAATTTTTGGAAACTTTGCAGTCTTGTTAATTGACATATTAATTTTGATAATGAATGATTGTTCAATAAATAATATTGACACTAAGAAAAATTAATTTGATGCATTGCTAAATATAGTGAGATTGACAATAAAAACATAATGACTCTAGCCATAATTTAGTTGATGTTCTTCTAATCGTTTATATTTCCCAACCTAAATATTTCAAAAACCCATGTATTTATAGAAATAAAGACAATGATACAATTCACTATATAATTATGAATTCTTATATAATAATTATAATAATAATAATAAATATGAATTGTCAATAAAATTTCACGGTAATCATTTTGAAAAAAAAAAAATGGAAAAACATAATTTTAATGCATTAAGAAAGTACTGGATGACTGCACTCTTCCATTTTTTCCCCCGATTTCTTCCAATAGTTTATCGATATTATCTTTGTTATTTTTGCAGCTATTCAAATATTTACACATCATTTTATAATCACTACAGATTATTAGTATGAAAACATATTTACAAAACAAACTACAAAGTAAAGAATATTTCTTCAATTCATGGAGATTTACAAACCTGCATTTATGTATAGTTTATCAAAACCAAAATATACTTGAGTTAAAATTAAGCACTATTTTTCCATTTTTTCCAGAGAACGCAGATGAATTTTGACGATGAAAACGGAAATAAAGAATTAATGTTTATCTCGTAAACGTTAAAATTTACTTAAGTTGATATATTGGTTTTAAATGTGTTTATTATTTCTCAAGATAAATATGTTTGTTTTTTCCATTTTTTTCTGGACGCAGATTGACTTTGGTTATGAAAACGTAAATACAGAGTGTTTTGCTGGTAACTCATTAATCTATATTCTCGGAAAAATGTTGAAACTCGTGCAAGCGTTACGCTCATCTGTTTCAGCTACTACTCGCAAACCATTGAACGTTCTTTGAATCGCAAATAAATACGAGAAGTAGGAGCCGATCGTCGCAGAAGCATCGACGGGGGAGGGAAACGACGACAGAGTTATAAATGCCTAATACTTATAGAAATAATGATGATGATACGATCAGCTCTATAATTATGATTTTATAATAATAATATGTAACGATTGTAGTACGATGATTAAACTTTGGAATGGCTGCAAAAATTATTATTTTTCAATAAAAATTCACGGTAATCCTTTTGAAAAAATGGAAAAAAATAAGTAATGCATTACTTATTTCTTCGATTTTTTTCACTATTTCTTGCAATATTAAATCGAAAATTAGTATTTTTTTCAGCTATTCAAATGTTTACACTCTATTTTATAATCACTACATATTATTATTATGAAATCATAATTACAAAACAAATTGTACCGTAAACTATATCTCATGAATTAATGGGGATTTACAACTCTGAACGACGAGCCAATGTAGCGTACGAGAAGCTAAAGAGTGAGAATGAGAGGTTCAAGGCGAGGCACCACGTGATTATGGTAGTAAGAACGTAGTAGATTAACGAAGAACACATACGTTCCCCTCGTTCCCCGGTTTATCTGTGTGTACGACCGTACGTGCGCTCTCATTGAGGCCGCGTCGTGATGTTTGCTTGAAAAATCTAAAGAACGCAAAAGAGAGAGAGAGAGAGAGAAAGATGCGTTTAGAAACGAAGCATGTATATTAAATGCGATAAGAAAGAAAGAGCAGAAATGATGTATGTACGCCTACGGAATTTTGTACATACGTCGATAGTAGATAAACAGAATGAAGAATTACCGAGTGTTGTGAGTCACGAGAATAAGAGAGAGAGAGAGAGAGAGAAAAAGAGAGAGATAAAATATAACCTCTTGGTGTTGTAAAGAGCAAAAGGCTTGACGGAGGCCCGACTTTCTTGCAGCCAATCGCAGCTCTTCTTAATAGTGACGTCGAGTATAGCCTCATCGTGTACAAAGTTCGTCGTCTCTCTTTATTCACTTCTTTCTCGCTCGTTTAATATCGGAATGATAAAATGCACGCTCTGTACAACAGCGTGCGTGAAGCCCGAGATGGAGATAGTTATAGCTAAAACGCAGATGCGCGGGAATTTCACCATTTCGTTTGCCCCGACTTTTACTATTGGGCGAATACGTATGACGCATTTTTCATCAATTTTGACTGTTATCGTTTTAGCTCGGATATTTCTTATAATTTGCCGGGTTTTTAATACAAACTACTGGAAAGTACCTTCTTTGTGGTTGGTTTTACAGGTTTTTTATATGTAGAAGATATAGGCGGTGAAATTATTTTTTATAGTGCTTTGAATTATACATAAAAATTAATCAACTATGTTTTAAGTTTTAGGAAAAATTAATCAACTATGCTTTAATTTTTAGGAAAAATTAATCTATCATATTTTTATTTTTACTAAAAAATAATCTACAATGTTCTACCTTCTTTGCGTTTGGTTTTACAGGTTTTATATAGAAGATATAGGCGGTGAAATTATTTTTTATAGTGCTTTGAATTATACATAAAAATTAATCAACTATGTTTTAAGTTTTAGGAAAAATGAATCAACTATGTTTTAATTATTAGGAAAAATTAATCTATCATATTTTTATTTTTACTAAAAAATAATCTACAATGTTCTACCTTCTTTGCGTTTGGTTTTACAGGTTTTATATAGAAGATATAGGCGGTGGAATTATTTTTTATAGTGCTTTGAATTATACATAAAAATTAATCAACTATGTTTTAAGTTTTAGGAAAAATGAATCAACTATGTTTTAATTATTAGGAAAAATTAATCTATCATATTTTTATTTTTACCAAAAAATAATCTACAATGTTCTACCTTCTTTGCGTTTGGTTTTACGGGTTTTATATAGAAGATATAGGCGGTGAAATTATTTTTTATAGTGCTTTGAATTATACATAAAAATTGATCAACTATGTTTTAAGTTTTAGGAAAAATTAATCAACTATGTTTTAATTATTAGGAAAAATTAATCTATCATATTTTTATTTTTACTAAAAAATAATCTACAATGTTCTACCTTCTTTGCGTTTGGTTTTACAGGTTTTATATAGAAGATATAGGCGGTGAAATTATTTTTTATAGTGCTTTGAATTGTACATAAAAATTAATCAACTATGTTTTAAGTTTTAGGAAAAATTAATCAACTATGTTTTAATTATTAGGAAAAATTAATCTATCATATTTTTATTTTTACTAAAAAATAATCTACAATGTTCTACCTTCTTTGCGTTTGGTTTTACAGGTTTTATATAGAAGATATAGGCGGTGAAATTATTTTTTATAGTGCTTTGAATTATACATAAAAATTAATCAACTATGTTTTAAGTTTTAGGAAAAATGAATCAACTATGTTTTAATTATTAGGAAAAATTAATCTATCATATTTTTATTTTTACTAAAAAATAATCTACAATGTTCTACCTTCTTTGCGTTTGGTTTTACAGGTTTTATATAGAAGATATAGGCGGTGAAATTATTTTTTATAGTGCTTTGAATTATACATAAAAATTAATTAACTATGTTTTAATTTTTAGGAAAAATTAATCTATCATATTTTTATTTTTACAAAAAAATAATCTACAATATTCTACTTTCTTTGCGTTTGGTTTTACAGGTTTTATATAAAAGAAGGGGAGAACAGGCGGTGAAATTATTTTTTATAGTGCTTTGAATTATACATAAAAATTAATCAACTATGTTTTAATTATTAGGAAAAATTAATCTATCATATTTTTATTTTTACTAAAAAATAATCTACAATGTTCTACCTTCTTTACGTTTGGTTTTACAGGTTTTCTATAGAAGAAGGGGAAAACAGGCGGGGAAATTATTTTTTATAGTACTTTGAATTATACATAAAAATTAATCTACCCTGTTTTAATTTTTAGGAAAAATTAATCTATCATATTTTTATTTTTACTAAAAAATAATCTACAATATTCTACTTTCTTTGCGTTTGGTTTTACCGGTTTTATATAAAAGAAGGGGAGAACAGGCGGTGAAATTATTTTTTATAGTGCTTTGAATTATACATAAAAATTAATCAACTATGTTTTAATTATTAGGAAAAATTAATCTATCATATTTTTATTTTTACTAAAAAATAATCTACAATGTTCTACCTTCTTTGCGTTTGGTTTTATAGGTTTTATATAGAAGAAGGGGAAAATAGGCGGTGAAATTATTTTTAATAGTTCTTTGAATTATACATAAAAATTAATCAACTATGTTTTAATTATTAGGAAAAATTAATCTATCATATTTTTATTTTTACTAAAAAATAATCTACAATGTTCTACCTTCTTTGCGTTTGGTTTTACAGGTTTTATATAGAAGATATAGGCGGTGAAATTATTTTTTATAGTGCTTTGAATTATACATAAAAATTAATCAACTATGTTTTAATTATTAGGAAAAATTAATCTATCATATTTTTATTTTTACTAAAAAATAATCTACAATGTTCTACCTTCTTTGCGTTTGGTTTTACAGGTTTTATATAGAAGATATAGGCGGTGAAATTATTTTTTATAGTGCTTTGAATTATACATAAAAATTAATCTACCCTGTTTTAATTTTTAGGAAAAATTAATCTATCATATTTTTATTTTTACAAAAAAATAATCTACAATGTTGTACCTTCTTTGCGTTTGGTTTTACAGGTTTTATATAGAAGATATAGGCGGTGAAATTATTTTTTATAGTGTTTTGAATTATACATAAAAATTAATCTACTGTGTTTTAATTTTTAGGAAAAATTAATCTATCATATTTTTATTTATACTAAAAAATAGTCTACAATGTTCTACCTTCTTTGCGTTTGGTTTTACAGGTTTCCTATAGAAGAAGGGGAAAATAGGCGGTGAAATTATTTTTTATAGTACTTTGAATTATACATAAAAATTAATTAACTATGTTTTAATTTGTAGGAAAAATTAATCTATCATATTTTTATTTTTACAAAAAAATACATTTGTTCTTTATTAATTTTCACCCAAGCGAAAATTTTATATTTTATTTCACATTTAGAGGCTACACGAATGCCACGGAGGGAAATTTATGTGTTATGACAACGAAAATCGTTACGTTAGGCTGACAAATCAGTTTTCCTCTGCTGATAAATCTTTTGTTCGGCTGACAAATTTTTTTGCTGGGCTGACCAATTTTTTTGTCATTCTAACAAAACGATTTTTGTTATCACCATTTTATGTTGTCATGATACATAAATTTCTCTCCGTGTGTGTGTACGGTTTAAATTAATTCACAGCACGTGAATCAAATTTTTAGACACAAGCGGATTTAACTTTACAAAGTTCCAAAATAGATAAACATACTTCCTTATAGAGGTAGTTTTGTAAAAATTCAAATGTAATGCGGAAGCAATGTGCAACAGAGTTGTAAATCCCCATTAATTCATGAGATATAGTTTACAGTACAATTTGTTTTGTAATTATGATTTCATAATAATAATATGTAGTGATTATAAAATAGAGTGTAAACATTTGAATAGCTGAAAAAAATACAAATTTTCGCTTTAATATTACAAGAAATAGTGGAAAAAATGGAAGAAATAAGTAATGCATTACTTATTTTTTTCCATTTTTTCAAAAGGATTACCGTGAATTTTTATTGAAAAATGATCATTTTTGCAGCCATTCCAAAGTTTAATCATCGTATTACAATCGCTACATGTTATTATTACAAAATCATAATTATAGAGCTGATCGTATCATCATGATTATTTCTATAAGTATTAGGCATTTACAACTCTGCATGAGATGCGAACAGTTTGGGCAAACAATTATTTTTCTCCGTGTATATGATCTTCTACTTGGGTCCTGTATATTTTTTTCCACCCCACTCATTTCGCTTCAAGCTTTTTTTTTTTTTTACTGTACTCAGTGCAATTAGTATCTCATTTTTACCACGGTTATTCAGAACCGTTATTTCATGAAAATAAAATGAACCCAAGTAATTTTTTTTTTCTTTTCTTTTTTGCGATACTGCAATTACTCGTTTTTGAAAGTCGTTATAGATCAGAGTATCTTCAGTAATCCCCACAGCCGATTGCTGCATCTTACTTCGTATCTTCTCGAGCAATAATGATACCAGTCACGACAACTATTCCGCTCGGCCTACGTGACTTTCTCACGAAGCGAGAAGACAAAAAAAAGAAAAAAAGAAAAAAAAAAAGGAGCGAAGAGAAGAACGAGAGCAAAGAAGATACGAGTCAAGACTGAGAAATCCTGACGCTGCATGTCTCGTGAACGAGTTCGCGTTCTTAATGCTCTTTCGAAGAATCTATAAGAGTTTAGTAGACTAATCGTTGCGTATGACGTCAGCGCTGATTAGAGTTAGGCCATCGCAAGCCATACGTCTTCTTTCGCCCACTTGTCTTCCGGGAAAATAAAGAAGATAGTCCTTTTCAAGAAAATTCCCTTCTGACGCACATACTTATTTATTTGGTAATTCCCCTATCGACTTAATTCGATGCTCGTATCTCCCAATCGTTGAATTGATCCGTGAAAAAAAAAAATGTGTATATACATATGTTGCACAAATAATTGCAATATTGTGCAATTTATCGAAGCTGCAGATTGAGCCACACGTCATAATACATAATTCGTAATACGCACCCTTCGTAATACGTCGTATTTTCTTCTTCATGAAAAGATACACCGGCTAAATGGAGCAAATGTTAATAAAAGGTTATATTTTTTAAGTGACATAATTATTAATAAATGAATTTTATGCTATTTTCTAAATCAGTGATTAACTTTGCTTTCAGAATGAAAAAAAATAGTTTGCTCCATTTAGACGGTGTATCTTTTCATGAAGAAGATAATGAGACTTCAACCATTCCAATCTGCCCAGTAGTTTGATCTGAATCATGCGCAGAATGGAAAACCTAAGAACTTTGCTTAAGATAATATTGAAAAGCGTATGCAAGTCAGACGACAGTAAAAAATCCTTTCATCGTGTACCAACAATATAGTGCGTTGGGCATTTTTATATGCAATAGGATTTGGATGATATTGAATTTCCAAAATCAATTTTTTTGACCTGATTTCCTCCCCTTAAGCGTTTGATGCACAGCAGGATGTTTAACATCCCACCTAGATTATTATCATTTTTTAAAATATTTCAACGTTTTCTTTCTCGATTTTAAATAAAAGTAACTTTTTAAAAATACAAGGCAAATTTTAGTTTCATACTGGAAAACTTCCGCGCGCTGCGCGCGCGAGTCGAGTGCGTGTGTCGATGCAGCAATCTTATTTAATACATATAATATATATATTCAGAATTCCCAAAAATTAAGAGATCTAACAAATTTTTCCAATAATTCCAAATCTTATCGAATCGGAAACTCTTTATAGATTTGACTCAAATTGATTACCAATTGTCCTTTAACATTCTTTCAATTATAAATTAGTATTTAGCTTGATAACTTCAAATTTGCGAGGTCTGGAGCATTTCCAGACTTTAGAAAAAAATGTAAAGTCCCATCATTATATGGAGCTTTACATTTTTAGTAAAGCAGTACGACCTCTTTGCTCAAAGAAATAAATACAGGATTTCCAATTCTGGAAACCTGGCATGGATTTTGCTAAAAGTAACAGTGAACAAAGAGGTCTGATTTTCTTGACTGCAGAATTTAAATTCTTCCCGATCTCTTCGCTTATCATCTTATTCACGATTGTTCTGTTAATCCGCATGTAGTGACTCCGCGTACGCCTGGTTTTGTTGCTGCCATAGAGACTACGTCGCACTTTGTCGTGCAACATCTTAAGCCTAGTTTAATATTCGCAATTAACACATAATCCGGAAACCCCGAAATATTGTAAAGTCAACCAACTTGGGAATTCAAACCTCGCGTGCCCGATATGCTTGACAAAAATGTCAGAATTGCAACTGTCAAACGTGTTAAACACGAACTCGGTCTCGGTCTCGATCTGATCTCGCGCCTATTTGGACCAATCACAACGCGAATAACACGATGACAATGGATCAACTCGCACTTCGATAAAATCTCGCAACATACTTTTTAGAGAAGGAAAAATGTGTGCATCAAAGGGTTAAGGGATCTTTCCAGTGTGAAAAAAAAATCGAATTTTTTTTAATCTTATCCATTAGTATATACGGTCAAAAATATCCTCTCAAATTTTTAAAGCCAAATTCGAAATACTTCACTGGCATACATTGAGAGAAAAGATTTCATTGACGCCAAAGAAATGGGTGGATTGATTTTGTTTTTCATTGATTTCAACGAAATAGTGCATTTGAATTTCAAAGAGAACATTTCATTGTCTGTAAATAAAGTTTTACTTAGTGAGCATATAATAAAGAAACAGTTTTATTGTTTTGAAGAGACGTTTTCATTGGTTCAAAGAAACGTTTTCATTGATCGCTCTCTCGCACCTAACCTCACTTTTTTGTTTTCCTGTTCTCCCGAACGAACGGCTTCGAGTTTCGAGGAGCCAGAAGCTTAGCCTATTTCTGCCATTCTTCCTTACATACTCACAAAATTTGAGCTTTATCTGCCGCGTACTTCAGGAAAAAATAGGTTTCGAAATTTTGAGCTGGTGAGAAGAAGGTTTCATTGAATCAGAGACGATATCTTTGAAATCAATGAAAAAGGTTCATTGGTTTAAAGAAATGTTTCTTCGAAACAATGTCACTACTTTTCATTGAGTTGGAGATCATTCAAAGAAAAGATAGTATTGAAATTCAAGTATTTCATTTCATTGGCAAAGATTTCCGTGAATCAGTGAAACTTTTTCTCTCGGTGTAGTCGTAAGTACACAATTTAGGTATATGAAATTTCTACACTCGAAACTTTAAACGCGTTTTTCTCGAAACGACATTTTTCAAAACGGTGGACATTCGACAGGGAACAATTTTCAAGCGATCGTTTTCAAATTTTATGAGAACATTCTCCACGCTACTCTCTATCGTGCTATGGAAGCTTTTTTTTTTTTAATCTTCCCATTTTTTTAAAAGAAAAACTGTCGAAAAAACGGCTAAATTCGGTACTTTTTGTTCAAAACGCCGCCATTTTGTCAATTTTGATTTTAAAAAAGCCTCCATAGCGCGATAGTCAATCGCATACTAATTAATAATCCTTTGGATTTTTTTTCAGATCAAATTTGCAACCCCTAGGATGTCCACCATGAGGCTATCTTTTTTATCAACATTATTTTCAACAATTAAAAAAATATATTTAAACAATAAAAATCGTCTTATAAAAAATCATTTTCTGTCATTCATGATTACCTTAAAATGTCATAAAAAATTCATATTGATCGGCGTAT